>LOJH01036372.1:0-10425 GCA_001685095.1 Ellobius talpinus | reverse complement strand
TCAGGACCTTTGGAAGAGCAGGCAATGTTCTTAACCACTGAGCCATCTCTCCAGGCCCTGATTTTGAGATTTAAAAAAAATCAACAACAGAATTACTCATTTCTGTGATCATTCATTGATTCTTGGTACATAGATTCAAGGCCTCCATGTCATCTATAGATTGTCCTTTCTGTGTTAGCTTTCTGCTACTATAGCAAATATTTGAGATAAACAATGTATAAATAGGTTGGTTTGGGTTTAAAGGTTTAGGATCAACTGGCCTATGGTTTTGGGTCCTCTTGGGAAGGAGCATATGGAGAAGTCGAGTGCTCACTTATGTAGGTGGTGGAGAAGTAGGAGGCAGAGACGGAGAGAGAGGGGGAGGAAAGAGACTAACCACTGAAGACAAACCCCAGAGACCAAAAAGCTCCCGTGATGGACCTCCTCTTAGAGGTTTCCATAGCATTACAATGACGTCAGGATTGCCTTCTCTCAAGTCTTAATAGCTGCCGCTTCCTCCTTCTCTCCATGGCCAGTTCCTTCATTTGTTGAGCTGGCATTGAGCTGGTCACTTCTGCTTATGGTGTCACCTTGCAAGTCCTCAGAGATTCTTGATTACTCTCTCGTCTTTGAGGAGAGCACCAGAGACCTGGGTGTCCAGCCTGCTAGATGGTTATGGGCACCTCTGGGCATGCTATTTCAGCTGACCCCTGTGGAGAACACCAGAGACCTGGGTGTCCAGCCTGCTAGATGGTTACGGGCACCTCTGGGCATGCTATTTCAGCTGACCCCTTTGGAGAGCAGCAGATGGATGTGGCCACTCTCATCTGCCTCAGAGTGATTGAGGCACAATCCTTCTAGAACTTTCCAAGTCCCAAAGGGGCTTCCTGGGCCCATATGCACCAGTATCAGGTGTCCGTCACTATGGACACCACAACATCCATAGGAAGGGCAAGAAACTGACAAGGGCCACGTGCTGTTCCCAGATCACCACAGTATCTATTGTCCCCATGAGCCCTTGTCTCCACACCACCTCCAGTCTGGAACCTATCGGCATCATACCCACTGCGGCTTCTCGGTTAATGCAACCCTTTCTGCCCTCCCATCTAAGACTTTGGGTATATTTCAATATTTTGTAAAAGTCTTTTCCGCGTCTCTTGGGGTTTTGGTTGAAGGATGAGAAGTTGTAGTACATCTTCCAAGTGCTCTTGCCTAGCATCTTGCTTAGATCCTCTTTAGTTCTCATCTGAAGAGGAGTCCTGCACTGTCTTCTGATCGTCTCCACTGTTAACTGAGGCCTTGAGAGGTACCAGGCAATCTACTGAGCACTGGACACTCATGGTTTGGTGTAGGACAGCTTCCATCCAGAAGGAACGCAGCTTTGCTATCCCTGAACGAGAGACAGGCAAGTGGAGGCGGGGCGGACGTCTCTCTCTGGGCTCAGATCACAGTGGATCTAGCCAGGAGAAGAGACTCGTTTTGGCTGGATGGGACTGGCTCCAGAATGCGAGCCCCCTTGGCTCCGGGATTGGTTAGTTTCTGTCAACCTGACACTGACTAGGGTCACGCGGGAAGAGGAGCCCTCAACTGAGGGATTGCCACCATCAGATTGGCCTATGAGCACATCTATGGAACATTTTATTGATTAATGATTGATGTGGGAGGGTGCAGCTCGATGTGGGTGGAGCCATACCTGGTCAGGCTGGCCTGGGCTCTACAAAAAAGGAGCTGAGCAAGCAGAGGGAGCAAGTCAGCAAGCAGCATCCTCCATGGCCTCTGCTTCAGTTCCTGCCTCCAGGTCCCTGCACTGGGTTTCTTCAATGGTGGACGGTTACCTTGAAGACTAAGATGCAATAAACCCTTTCCTCCCCACATTCCTTTTGGTCAGCGTTTTATCACGAACTAAGAGAGCCACTCAGCTCTGGTGCCTCTAATGGTTAGTGAGTCTTCTCTGTTGTGTTCTTTTGTTAACTTGTCACAGCTACAGTTGTTTGGGAAAAGGGCACCCCAACAGAGGAACTGCCACCATCAGACTGACCTCTAGACAAGTCTACAAGTCTATGGGGCATCTTCTTGATGGGGGAGCCCAGCCCATTGTAGGCAATCCCACCCAAGGGCAGGTGGCCCTGGGCTGTATAAGAAAACAAGCTGAGCAAATCATGGGGAGCCAGCCCGTGAGCATTTCCCCCAATGATTTCTTCCTGTGCTCTTGCTTAAGTCCAAGCCCCACTGTAATCAGGATGTGTAAGCCTTTTATCCAGCAACAGATAGCAAATTAATACAGCTTTAACTTACGGCCCCTACGTCACTGTCCCTATGGCATTTCCAGGTATCAGTTTGTGCATTTGTTAAAGGAGATTAGACTCCTAGTGGGAACTAGGAGTGACTCTTCTCCATGGGACATTTGACAATGTCTGGAGACACGTTAAATGATCACGGGTGGTGCGGGCAGCGGTGGCACTTCTAGTGGGTAGAGGACAGGAACCTCCCAATGTCAGCAATGCCTGGGCTTCAAAGGTGAGGGGCACACATGGCTTTCATGTAATGATCCTTGAGTCATATCTCTACTGTGTGGCTTCTCAGTCTTGGAAACTTCAGACCTCACATGGCCCTTCATATATTTTCACCCCCCTGCAAACCCTGAGCCAGGCTGTACCCCCCACCCCCTCCCCCATTTGTCCATTCTCTGAATTTCTAGCAGGTAGACAGGCCCTAGTGGGCTTCTTACTCCAGGGGCATTTGGGGGGTATGAATGGGAAAGCCCCTCCTATCTCCAGGAAGAGAGGAACCAGCAAGGCCAGTCAGTACCCCAGAGGTCATTGCTATGGTACCTTGCTAACTGGGATTCTGGGGCCCAGTTCCAGGCCTGGGGAATACGACCCTGCTAACAAAGCAGAACACTCAACCAAACACACCTTCCCATGCAGCCTGAGAAGCCCAGACAGACACAAGGGACGCCTTTGGCTCTGAGAGGGCCTGCACTTCGATGTTCAGGTAAGAAGCATGATCAGAAAGCACAGTTGTACCCAGCCTGAACTGCTGGGCAAAGCAGTCATGTTGGGGATAGAAACAAAAATTGCTGCCTCAAACAGCATGAGGAGCGAGGAGCGGCATTGCCGTCCTTACTTCCTCCGGTCCCCCTGGAACAGAACACTGGGGCCTGCCATCCCAGAGTTTCTAAGTCTTGCTCAATGCACCTATCCACTGCTCTGTAACCTCTGACCCTCACCGGCTTATTTACAAACCCTTGCTGCCTTTCCTCCATCACCTGAGAAGCCTTGTCTGATCCAGACAAACAAGGCTTGGGAACAGAGCCCCCCACCCCATGGAGCCTGTTCTGGATACAGAAATGAGCAGCCCCACAGGGGTTATGAGATGAAAGAGTCGGCCCCACTTCCCCTAATCCTCCACCTGCTGATGAGGAGTCATTGCCAGGAAAAGATCGGGCTCGAAGACTCCAGACCAAGCCCTATCCATAAATCTCCCCACCCACCAGCCCCTGCGACCACAGCTGCCAGCATACTTAGTCTCTACCCAGGTCTTGGTCTGCGCAGGGACAAACGCGCAATGAAGTCTTAGCTTATGACACCCCAGGTTTTGAACTCAAGTCACATTTCCCTATTGACCCACAGGACGGCTTTGGAGATCATTAATCTTCATTTCTGATCGATTTTCTGTCAATACGCTCCTGCCGCCCCCACCAACCTTTCCATCAAGTGGTTAATGAGCTGTAAGCATGCGCTGAGGGAGTGGTTTTCCATGAGGCCCTTGAACAGCAAGGCCATGCCAACAATCCAAATGGCACCCTCTGCTTTTGTTCTGGATCTGTACGTTCAGATTTTCTCACTGGGGTTCCCAGGGCAAAGAGGACCGTTCCCCAGTCCTCCAGGCAAAGTAAGTAGGAACTATTCAAATGACAACATTAAACGGATCCACACTCATTCCCCTGGGCTTCCCAGCCCTGTATAACTGCTTCAATGGGTCAATGGTTCCAGAAGTTTGTGCCAAACAGGAAGTGGTTGGGTCCAGGAATGTGGTGTGGGTACCAGACACCATCTTGGCACGCCCAAACTTAGGTGGGATCAAAAGGAGAAAAGTTTAAAGGCTACTTTTGTGAGAGTGGAAGCCCGAGAGGGGAGCATACAGCAAGGGTCTGCCATGGGCCTGAGACCTTAGAACTCCCAAAGATGAGAAGAACCTGTCTAGTCAGCGCCAGATTTGATGCCATCAAGATCCCGACCCTCCCTGTGAAGCCTTGGTCTTTCTCTTCCATCAGATGGAGAGACAAGTTCCTTTATTTCCACCTTCAAGAATCTAAGGGTCTGGAACACAAGGTCTGGAGAAGCCTAAAGGTGTAAGTAAGATGCTAAGAGACCCATCTGGCCCCCACTCCCCAGAACACCCCATCTGCCCTCCCTGCCGAAAAGGTACAAGTTTCTCTGCCGCCTGCCTGCATGTTAACACGTAGGACAAACTTCAAATAAAACATACAGCTGATAAAAATTTAATGCTATATGTAACAAAGCAGAATGAATATTTAATCCGTGCTTTTATGCGAAACCACATAACCAAGCAGCCCCTCGCGGCGGCCCCTCCCGGCGCCCGCGCCTGGCAGCGAAGCAGTTAAGCTGCTGGCAACAAGCAGCTCCTAATAAACACTCGGCTAATTCTGTAGGAAAAGCACTAATTAGAAAAGCAATAATAATCGGTGTAATTGCTCTAAATTACCCTCCTAACAGAGAACTGCGCTCCGAGCCGGGAACGCAGCTGCCGCGCCCAGACCAGCGCATCGCGCCGCAGCCTGTGCTCTGCTGCCCCCTGGCGGCCTTCACGGGCCCCCACCCGCCTGGCCGCGAGCAGAACCGGCGCGAATCCCGACGCGTGGGCGCCCCCTGCTGCCCGCCCCGCCGCAGGACCCCCGAATGGGCGGAAGTCCAGACAACCAGAGGATGAGAGCCAGCGCAGCCCGCTGGACTCTGGATTTCCCCTCGTCTTTGGCCTTGCTCTTCCAGGCTCCATCCCAATAACAACCTCTACTACTGTTCGATGATCCAGGGACAAATTGTAATGCTAGAACGGACCTCAACACTGTCCCACTATTCGGGGTGGTATGTGCACCGGGTCATTGTTTTGGAGTGGAGTGGAAATAGATGAGCCCAAACAGGAGAGAGGGATTTGCAGAGGAGATAGAATGTTCTGGTGAGATGGTTGGGACAGCTGTCCGCAGCCCAGGCTCTATGAGTATGAGAGTCCCTGGATGGATGGGATTGCTCTTGACCTGGCACAAAATCAACAAGGTTGCACCAAACGAACCACTGCCAAGATCTGCCTATCTCTGCCTAAAACTCTCCTGCAGCAGCCACAGTTTACAGAGTAAACTGGCACAGTATGTTGTGTCAGCCCTCTTTAGGATAAACCACAGCCGTTGACATGCCATCGGTGTGTGCCCAGTGCCAGTGTAGGCCCGCACAGGGCTGCACGCATACACGGTCTTGTCTTGCTATGCAGAGTTCCTGGTGCCTACAATAGCAGTTAATAAATGTTTGATGGGTGAACGCCCAGAACTCGCTGGACACATGGGGGCAAAGGACACCCTTTGCGTGGGAAACAGGTGCAAAGCCAGGACAGAAGGAGCCAGTGGGAATCAGGGATCAGGACAGAGACACACTCGGTTCACCCAGCACAGAGACACACTCGGTCCACCCAGGACAGACAAGCCCCCACACACACACCAAGTTGACGACATCAATTCTAAGGGATTTCTAATGCCCCCTCCTCCACTGCAAGGAGCACAGGAAATGGTGTACCCCAAAGAAAATCAAATGCTGCTCACCATCTGCCAAAACTCCACTCCTTCCAGCACAAGAGCAACTTCCCTCACTATTCCACTGTAAAGCAAGCTGAGGGAGTGGGGAGAGAATGGAAAGGGGTTGCATGGCCTCCCGTGACACTGAGCCTCTGTGCCCAGCTTTCTGCTCCAGTCGATACAACACACACACACACAGAGAAACAGACAGACAGACATATACATAGACGCATACACACACAAGCTCACATACACCTACACACACATACACACACGCACACACCCATGCACACACTCGACATCCCAAGAGTCTTTCTCCTCTCTGCACCCCTCAACCTAGGATCTGGCAATTCCTCTGTCTTGAAGAAAATCAAAAAAACCAAGGTTAGAGATGAAGCGTGGGTCTCTCCTGCCCTCCCCTGGCCTCTTCTGAAGGCTCAGGCCAAAGCTACAGGCGAGGCTGATGAAAGAAAATGTGCATTCTTCTCCGGGAAGCCTTCCCCAAGCCTTCTGTAGCCTTGCCACAGCTGCAGGACAGTTGACAACACATGGTGCAGGCTGGGGACCAGACTGCATGGGGTCTTTGCTGAGTGACCAAGGGCAAGTTTCTTAACCCCTTTGGGCCTCATGCTCCTTTAAAATGAGGATATTGGTAGGATTAACCCATTAAAATCATTGGAAAAATTAACTGACTCAAAATACCTGCCATACAGTAAGCACTCCATACGCATTTGCTATTAATATTTCCTGTCTTCTTTAACAGAATTCTACTCAGTGGGTTTGAACAAAGACAAAACACATTTGAAAACCTGCTGGACCTGACCATTTCTGAGTCTATTCTGGCTCTGAAAGTCTAGAATTAAAATGACTTCTTTTAACACACCTGCTTTCTCTCCAATCCTTCTCCGCCTTCTGCAAGCATGCTTGCCCTTCAAGTCAGCCTTAATGAGCACCTTCTTCCGAGAAACTCCATAATAGTTAGGCATAATCGGGACCTAACCCTCCCACAGACTTCTAGCATACTTCTCCCTCAGCGTCCACACTGTTGCCTCCTGCCTCCTCACGGCTCTCTAGAGAACCACTGGCACATGTAGAGTTTTACTTCACCTGGCCTGGCACTAGCTTCCTAAATGGTGAACCCATTAACTGTACAGACGGGAAAACTGAAGCACGTGAAAGCAAGTGGCTGGAGACACTCAGCAACCCAGGGAATGGGAGATGCTAGGCCCTTGGACTCCCAGACTGGCTCCCATGCATTTTGGCTCAAACTCTTATATCCCAGGGATGGCATGGGCACAGTCAGGCATTGGGATCTCCACTAGAGGATGCTGAGAAGGACTGAAGCTGAGAGGCCAGCCCACCAACATGCCCACGCACACGCGCACGCAAACACACACACACACACACACACACACACACACCACGAAGCATTTTCAAACAAGCATTTGGAAGCCTGATGCTACCTTACACCTGGACCATTGCAGTAGCCTCTACCTGGCCTCCTGGCTTCTACCCACCTCCACTTGTAGCCCACCCTCCATAAGGCAAGAATAAAGGGCGCTGCTGTCTGTTCAGAACCATTCCGAATTAAAGCCAGAGTCTTTCCAGACCTTGCACCCTCTGCCCAGCTGTTCGCATCCCTGCTCATCTGTCCCACTTTGGAGACCCAGTGCCATGTTTATGGGAACACTGCCTTGCCCTGTGCCTGCAGCCCCCCCCAATAGCCACAACATGCCCTTCTCTCAGGGACCTCCACCCTATCTCAAGAAGCGGCTCCCACTCCATCCTGTTCTCTATCATCACTTCTCGCGGGACTTCTCCACCTAGCAATCTGTTTCTATGTCTTTGTTTCCTCCGCTGGACTGAAGGCTCCAAAAGGCAGAAACGTCCCTCCGATGTGCATTGCACATGGGTACCACAGTATCAGACACAAGGTGGGGCCAGAAACCTCTTAGAGAATGCCAGGCCTTCCCGATGGGATTTTTAAGCACCCTGTTGCGTGGACCTTTGGACTGGTTGGCTATACGGAGGGAGAGAGCACATCCAGTCTCCACATCTGAGGACTCACTGAGGCATATAACATATAAGATCCTCACCCCCCACCCCTCGCTTTAGATCCCCACACCCAATTGTTTCTGGATGACGGAAAGGAAAATTTAGTTTCCAGCTAATTAGCTTTGAATTAGGTGTCCCTCTTTACGTTACGGGACGACCCTTCTCCCAAGGCTGGAGGGGCGTCTGCACACACGTGGCCATCATTTGACACTACTGTTTTGAGAGAGAGACAAAGGCCTCCCCGGCCCAGGCATTGTCTCTGTGTGGAGTTCACCGGCGGGCCCAACACAAAGGCTGGATGAATTCTTCATGACTCTCTGAAAGCCTGGCCTCCAGGACCCCTCCTAGCTTTGTCCACAGGCGGGTCCTTGAATGGGGGCGAGGGGAGGGGAACTGGGTATTATCTTCCCCAGGGAATCCACTTCCTTTCTGGGATATTTGAACAGGGCTCTCCTTCTATGAGGAAGGGTCTGCACTGATCTCTCTACTTCATCTCTATCCTTGCCTGAGTCCCGCGAACAGGGCTAGCTGCGCCATGCCGCCCTCTGCCGGTAGGATTCAGGCAGTGCACGGGCTGCCGTGTTCTCCCAGGTCCTGATCCCGACCCCTGCACCTCCACAATCCCCCACATCTAAACCNTTCCTCCGCCCGCCCCTCAACTCTTCAGAAAGAGACTGCAGTAGTCTGGAAAGGCAGGGAAGGAGGCAGGCCGAAGCCTGGGGGAGGGGCTGGGATTTGAGTTAATGAGCTATGTATTTTCCTTTCCCTATAATCCACGGTATGTGATGCAGCAGCCAATTTAACTTAGCAGTGGGATAATTTGTCATGAGGTTGTTAGGATTTGGAGGGAGGCCACATAGGATGAGGAAGAGTAGGAAAGGCAAAGCGTGCTGGGCAGAAGAGGGGACGCTCTCTGGTGCATCCAAGAAATTGTCCTGGGTGCTGTCCTTCATCCAGGGCCCACAGTAAGGAGTATGAACAGAGCCGAGGGTCAATGAGCAGCCGTGCAGAGGAGGAGGGGGACCCACGCAGAGGAGAGACCCACGCCAAGGGGAAGGAGCCCCTTCCCTGGAGGACAGGAGTGTGTGGGTCTCAGAGCCTGAGGCTGCTGTTCCCTGCACACTGACTGGATCTGAGGGAACCATAGATTGATGACTGGGTTCGAACGGCTTGGACCAGTGTGGGAATTCCACCCAAACAGCCATACATCCCAGAATAAAGCAGCAACCAAGCACTCTGGCCTCACGTCTGCTTGCCTTGTGTTCAGAAATCAGAGGGTCCAGGTCAGAAGGTCCTGAGTGAGAAAACCACCATTGCTCAGGTAAGTCCGGAGAACATATGTTCTGGTTTGCCCAGGACAGCCATCCCAAGGCTAGCCTGCTGTCTCAGGGAAATTCTTAATAATACTCTTTCACACACTAGAACATTCTGGCGTGGGCAACAAATGCGATTATTCTACAGAAGGGGAGCTCAGTCTGAGATGAAGCCACGGCCCACAGATAATTCACGGCCTCTGTCAGGGTCTCCTAACAGCCTGTGTGGTTTGGTTTGGTGTGGTTTGGTTGTTTGTCTCGTTTTCTTTTCTTTTTTGTTTTGTTTTGTTTTGTTTCCTGCCAAGTTAAACTAGCACCAAGCACCAAGGTCTGACACCTAAGGTTACAGATCTCCTATGGGGACCTCCTCCTCCAGGAAGCTCTCCCTGACCAGGACAGACACCATCCATGGGTACCCATCTATAGTTGATTCCTACTGGTGTCATTCACATGACTCTGAACTTGTGTTCACCACCAGAACTTGACCAGGCCAAATAAGAACGTGTGCTGAGATGTTGAAAGGAAAAGATGGTGGCAGAGGGTAGACAGTGAGATACGGAGCCAACCACAGCCCTGCTCCCACCCAACACCCAAACCTCAACAATGGAGGGTTAACTAGCAATAATGGGACTGGCATCTGCGTGTGGCTGACCATTTACACACTGTGGCCCTGGGAAGGAAGAGAGGCAGGTGCCCCCCACCAGGAGCCTGAAAGTGCGTCGCTGTGAACTGGCCCTGTCTCCATTGGCTTCTTTTTCACTCTTGGATCCCATTTTTCTGACTGCCAGGGGCTCTGGGAAGCAACGTCAGGCACCAGTGAAGTCAGTAAGTGCTCCTCTCTCCCCTCTCTTCCCAGGAGCTGTGAGTATTTCCTTCACCAACTTCTTAATGGACTGCCTCCACGCCACGGTAATGAACCAAGGGCTGGCTGGGTAGCAGTCATTGTCCACTCGCTGGGGTGTAGCGCCATCTAGTGGCCACCTTCGGCATGGCAGTACAACTGATAAAATTTCAGGGTGAAGTTTCAATAAATAACAACCATATATGAGGTACAATGCCAAGTCACTGGGAGTACACAGAGTATCACACCAAATAAACTTATTACATGCTTCTTGTACCTGAAATAACTTGCCGTCCAGTGGGAAATTGAACCTACCACAGTGCAACAGAAATAATGCACCATGCCAGGTGGTGGTGGTACATGCTTTAATCCCAGCACCCAGCACTCAGGAGGCAGAGGCAGATCTCTGTGAGTTCAAGACCAGCCTGGTC
>LOJH01036371.1:0-15532 GCA_001685095.1 Ellobius talpinus | reverse complement strand
TACAACAAGAAATGGGAATAATTCACTCACAATTGACAGCGACCTTAGAAAAGAGAGAGACTGAATTACATTATTTACAAAAGTCTTTGGATTCCTTAGCAACGGTAACCTTAAAAAATAGGAGAGACTTGGACTTGCTGTTTATGAAACAAGGAGGAATTTGCATGGCACTTGGGGAAGAATGCTGCTTCTATGCAGACCATTCCAGCATAGTTACAGAACCGTAGATGAGTTAAGAAAAGATATTGCTTCATTTAATTCAAGGACCCCCTATGAGACCTGTATTAATTGGTCGCCATGGCTTACCACACTCATCTCTTCTCTAATTGGGCCAATGGCTATTTGTTTATTGATTTGTCTTTTTGACCCATGCATTCTCCAAAGGCTGAAACAAGCTTTCCTAAAACAGATTCAATAGGTACAACTCATGGCCCTTTGAGTGCATTATGAGAGGCTCAATACATCTCACCCCACAGATGAACTCTTAATTTGAGTGTATTCAGGCCGAAACTCCAGATAGGGTTGGCCCTGACCTGTACCCTCTTCCCAGTGGGCTATTCTGTCCTGGTGGCTGGGGTAGAGGTGGGATATAAAACAAGAAGGGGTGGGTGTTGGCCCAAAATTATCTTAGGGCCTATACTTCAAGGCCTGTAGGACAGAGAAAAGCCTGGCCCAAGTTTGAAGGATACTCTCAAAGCTACCAAGTGGGGACGAGATAGCAAAATCTAGTTAGATGCCCCTCCAGCCAGAGGGAGGCCTTGGCTGTCTCTCATTGGCTGGAGGTACCCCCACATCACATGATGTCACTTAACCTATATAAGCTGAAACTCACAGTAATAAACTGAGTTCCTGCTTTGACTTGACTCCCTATTGCGTCTGATTGTTCTTCATCGTGAGGCTGCAGAATGGGCGGATAGTGCACTCACCTTTCCCTGGGGAATAAGGCTAAGGAGGCCTGGCAATCAGATTCCAGTTCCCATGAAGATGCATGCTCATTCTCATGTCATCTAGCATCAGGTGCACCTGAGGCCTACTGACCTTTGAAGTTCCAGGGAATAAATGCCTGACTGCCTGCTCAGATGTGATATTCTCCTATTGATTTTAAAGTAGCAGAGCTTCCTTCTATTAATAGTATCATCCATACTATATTCTTATGTTTTACATACCCTACTTCAGCAAAGAGCATATAAATTACATGCATTAAGTATGAACTTCTAGGCTGGAACTAGTATAGCTTTTGTCTCCTTATCTCTTAAGTGATAAATATATGGATGTTTCTGAACAAATGCATGAATCACACAATTTCAGTACCTTAATTATTCACATTGAAAGAGATTTTAATATTCAGTCTTCATCTACTGCTCTCTTAATTACCATATTTCTTTTCCCAACTTCATAATGGTTACCTCAATATGAATATCTATTTGATTGATCTAAAAATACAATACTTTAATCTTCCTTCATTTCTTTCCCCACTTCCTATTATCTAAATTGCCCCTAAAATGGTTTGAATGTTTGTGTCCCTCCAAAATCATAGATCTCAAGTTCAAATGGTAGAGGATGAAGCCCTTAAAATTTTGCCACTTCTCAAAAGTCCCATACCATGTGAAGACATAGCTTTCATTCCTTCCAAATAATGCAGCATACAAATTACTACCTAGGAAGCAGTGCTAAGGCCTTGATTAAACATAATATTTCTGTTTGTGAAGCTTCCATAACTGTGTGAAATACATACATATACAAACACACACACACACTCAGATATTCTGTAGCAACAGAAACTGATTACAGAATACTCTGAATCTTTTTCTCAACTCAGTGATGTCTACTCAGTTTTCTCGTTTACAAACCTTAACATCTTCAAGTCTCCACTCGAGTTAATTTAAGAAAACCTGTTTATTCATCTTACAGTCCTCTGATCTGAATTTACTGACAATAGTTTCAAGGACTGACAGGCACAATATATGAGAAAGAATATGAGGGGCAGTGGTGGTTTGAAAGAGAATGATGGCCCCATAAGCTCATAAGGTGGAATAGTTGGGCCCCCGTTGGTGGAACTGTTTAGAAAAGATTAGGAGGTGTGGCCCTAGTGGGATAGTCATGTCAGTCATGTCACTGGAAGTGAGCTTTAGATTTCAAAAGCCAGCACCATTTCCAACGTCTCTTGCTCTTTCCACCCCATGTTTATGGATCAAGTTGTAAGCTCCCAGCTACTGTTCCAATGACATTCCTTTCTGCCTGCTGCTGTGTTCTCTAGTATGATATGGCACTCATGGACTAAAAGCTTCTGAAACCACGAACTCAATTAAATGCTTTCTTCTACAAGTTGACTCGGTCATGGTGGTTTGCCACAACAATAAAAAGGTAACTACGATGGGAGTGTTCTTAGTCAGCTAAATTGAGAATAAAAACAATAAATGGATTACTATAGTGCTTTTCTGAGATTTTGATATATTAATGATCAAAGGAAATTCAAGAATGGAGTATATTATACAGGGTTTGTTTGTTTTTATTGTTGTTTGTTTGTTCTCCTCTGCTCTCAACTACTAAAGACCACTTTATCAAGGCAAATCAGAGGGGACTAATATCCCAAGAATACACTCAGGTGCACCATTATCACACATCTCACTTCACTGCCCTAGCATAGGTCTGGTACTGGGGCTAATTCTCCGGCAGTCTCCTCATGCATCTCTGCTGTTATTTTCTCCATTGGCTCTCTGTTTCTAGTTTTATTTTTTAAAGAAATATCTAGTTATGCCTCAATATGACTTTAGAATATGAGTTGCTTTTATGAAGCATAGGTTCAAATTCTACACTGCTTGGGTGCCTCAGTCTACCCCATCTCTCCTCCCAACCTCATTTCCTAACATATATCATGATCTTTCACCCTTCTGAGGATCGATTTATTTTGCTCCTACTCTTCAATGTAGCTTCTCTCTGTTCCCAACCTACCACTAAAGAAACATCTTAACACCTATTTCTAGTGCGATCTCTGCTGATAAATTTTCATTCTGGTCTTTGTTACTCCTTAATGATTCCAAAACACCTCTAGTCCAGCAATTGTCATGCAGTGAATAAGAAAAGACAATATTTTTGAATGAGAAAACTACAAACAGATAAATGACTTAATAAATATTTTAGAAATACCTGAGTTAACAGGAAGCTTTCATTACTGTATCTAGAAATGTGCTATGAGGTCATTCATTTAAGCTGTTACTATGAATAAAACAGTATTAACTTTGCCTAAAAGGAACCAAGCCTTTTAGAAGGATGCTTCTAAAAGAGAATAAATGTTTACTAATGTTTGCCTTACAGAAAACTCTACAGCCTGGGAATTCTGTTTAGGAGCTTAGATAGAGGCTACCTGCCATAGACATCCCTCTCAAAGGAAAACAAGCTGCTCAGTACCAGGGAAATAGACATTCTTGGACAATCTGTACTAGAAAAAAATCTGCAAATAGAAAACACATAAGCCAGTTCTGGTTCACAAGGTCTCTTTCCCCATTAGGATGCTTTTGTCACAGTTTCTGGTGGACCAAAGGTTGGAAGCTCCACTGATTAACCTCTTTAACTTTCACTGCTAAAATATAAAGTTCTAGGTATTATCTGAACCATGAAATCTCATTTCAAGCTCACAAAAAGTAAAAAGTTCTGTGTGTTGGTTTTGGATTTTCTTGATCAAAGCTTACCATTCTTGAAAAGATCTACATGCTGGTACTTTTCTTTTATATTCAAAACCTGTGGCTCTGTGAAGGAAATTTGCTGCGAGTCCTCACTTAAAGGTGCACATTTGGAAGCGTCCTTGGGATAGCTAATGCTTCTGAGTACCATCCGATGTTCTTTAACGACATTGAGGATTTCACTTCTCTTAATCTCAAAAGGGACGAACTTGCCAGTTTTTGGCTTTTGGTGCTTATTTTTAAAAACGTTTATAGAAGTACCTTGAGACTTATTCTATAAATAAAACAAAAATAAAATTTAATATTATTTAATATAATTGCATAGTAAATTTTGTGAATAAATTTTTTCAAGATAAAATCATGTCTTCACTAACTGCATTTTCCAAGTGTCTTGCTGTAGAAGACATTTACTGTAGTACACATGACAGTTACCAGTTAAGCTCACACTCTAAAGTCATTCCCATCTGTGAGTGTTACTGTCTACTTCAAAAGAAAAGTGAATTGTAAAATAGCAACTTTCCCCTCAAAATAGATATATTAAAATGCAGACACACAAATGGTCAGCCCTGAAAACATTCATGTAAGTAGCATTATGCAGACAGAACAGGTTATATTTAGGAGTATATCTGCAGGTGCATATATGCACGAAGAAGAAGAGGAAGAGGAGAAAGGAAAGGAAAGAGAGGTTATGAATTTGAAGAGGAGCAGGGAAGAGCACAAGAAAGGAAGAGTTTCAAGGGAGGAAACAATGTCATAATTAAATTATAATGTCAAAAATAAAAAATACAGGCTCAGGATAGAATTTATTTTAAAATATTTTTCACATTTAATTAATTTTAGCCACCTCTGAGAACTCATAATTGGAAATAGGAATGTGCTTTTAGCTATTGTTTCTTTTGATGAACCTTTTTGCTGAAAATGACCATGGGTCATATAATTGCCAGTAAAATTCCCAAACCTGTCTCTGCTAAACTGAAAAACACTCAGCATATATGGAGTTGTGCTGATGTGATTCTCTGTATGCTGTGAATATGCTTTATTGCCATGGGTTCATAAAGAAGCTGTTTCAGACAGTGGCTTAACAGAATATTGCTAGATGGGAAAACTAAATTGAATTCTTGGAGAAAGAAGCCACGTAGACACTGCTGGAGACCGATGCCTCCACTGGAGTCTGCCCAAATTTTGCCTGTGGGCTATGACCTCGTGATGATGCACAGATTAATGGAGATGGGTCAGTTTAAGATATAAAAGCTAGTTAAAAATATGCTTAAGCTATTGGCCAAACAGTATTGCAAATAACATAGTTTCTGAGTATTTTAGGAGTCTGGGTGGCTGGGAAACAAATGAGCAGTCTCACATGACAGTATGCTGCCATGAAAACCATATTGATAACGTATTGATATAATTTTTCAGATGTGTTTAATCACTTGTTTCTTATTTTTGACCAACATATGCAGTGGAAAACTAATGCATCTCCCAATCTCGAAATGTAATTGTCCATACAATATCTGCTCGAAAGACAGATACAGCTGGTTACAAAAATTCAAATTGTTGTCGGTACTAACTGTTACCAACTCAAGATGTCAATAAGATTTCAGTGATAAGTATTGTTTTGCCATATAAAATAATAGGAATACAGTGGTTGTCAAAATTACATATAATTCTCAAAGCAAGTCAGATTTCCAAGGTACATGTCTAACCCTGAACCCATTCATCATATATGCCTTGTCTACTACTATAAAGGAAAATAATTAAAATAATTTAAACTTTTAGAGAAAATTAGAATTATTTGTAAACAATATTTATTATATAGCTAAAACTACCCATGGTCATTTTCAGCAAAAAAGTTCATCAAAAGAAACAATAGCTAAAAGCACATTCCTATTTCCAATAAAAGAAGCATCATTAAAATTCTGCTTAAAACTCTATTTGCAAAGAGCAGACACACAGTAATCCATCCTTAAGATCCCTTCCTTCCCCTGTGTGCCTAAAGATGCACTTGTCACATAGTCACCTTGTCTTCCCACCTGTTTGGCAAAGCCTTCCCTCAGAACTGTGATCCTGTCTGTCTATGTCACCCTTTCCCCTTTCACCCTTCCTGAAACCTCACAACTGTCTGCCACTCTGCATATTTGTTGAGTGATGCCCAACAGTTTTTGCTGGGGATGCAACATTCAGAAGAGACAGTCTCCCTGCAGGGCCTGTAGGCTGGAGGAGAGCTCTAATGCAAAGCGACCTAGGAGGAAACAGGCACACTCATGTCATGCTGAGGCCACAGAAGAGGACATCGTGAATTTTTAATTTTAGTTTTGTCTAAACAGTGTTAAATGGATATTTACTTAAGATAATAAATACAAATAAATACATTAAAAATTGTATCAGATGTGCAGACTAAATACATACATAATGAATAATTTTCAAAAGTAAAATTCTTGCTTTTCCATGTCACCTGAATCAATTGTTATAAAAGCTACTGAAGGAGTCATTCCCTTCCTCATAGCCTGTCACCCTTTATGATAAGTAGTACAGTATTAAGAACTTCTTCATTTTTTTAATACAACATGCTGAATAATGAAAAGTGCTACCTCATTTATTCGCTTGTAATGTTGGGCAATAAGAGATTTTGCTTCTTGCAAAAAGTCTTGCTGGGTGGTTTCTAATACAGGACCTAAAATAGAAACAAAACCACTTTTTAAAAATGAAAGTCTTCATTTTATTTGTTTGATTTCTGAGACAAGATCTCAGGGAGGCTTGGAATTTGCACATTCTGAGGCACTGGTTACAGTAATTACTTATACTTCCTTAGTTAAGATGGTGAAAGTAAACGATGAAATGTTGAGGGCAGTTGTGAGTTTTGTGGGACACTATAGAAGGATGGTCTAAGTGGTTTTTACAATTAGATTCAAAAGAAATGAATATAGTAGTTCTTTTATATAATATCTGCTATTTAAAAAGAAAACCCAATTTATAATGGTCGGCATAATGAAATAAGTGACCAGCTCCCGTGGTGTAATGGTTAATCCTCTGGACTCTGAATCCAGCGATCTGAGTTCGTGTCTTGGTGGAACCTGTTCCTTGAGAAAGAGACCTGGTCAGTCATCCTCATCAACTCAGACCATGAAACCCAATATAAACAGGCTGCTGCCCATGCCTGCTTCAGCATTGCTGGGGGCATGTTTCATATAGTAAATCCCTGAGTATCATCTTACATAAATTATTAAAATGCATTTGGGGCATAAAAAGTATTGACTCTTACCCTGTTGACTAATTGACTAATGCATATGATTATATATTTCTCAGAGTACATTTAAATTATACCTTGTTGATAAGGTAACAATTACAAAGTAAAATGCGTCAATAAAACTGTAGGACAAACATGGATAAATATTCATACCTAGTGGTCTGTAGTTTTATAATGATAGTGCTTATCTCGTTTTTATTTTCTTTTTTGTTTGTTTTTTGTTTTGTTTTGGTTTTGCAAGACAGGGTTTCTCTGTGTTAACAGTCCTAACAGTCCCGAAACTCACTCTGTAGAGCAGGCTGTCCTCGAACTCACAATGATCCATCTGCATCTGCCTCCCAAGTGCTGGGATTAATGTGTGCGCCACCACTGCATGGCTTCATTTCTACTTTCCTAAGTTTCATAATTTCCTTTAGGCAAAGCTAAAAACAAACCCTCTGGCATGCATATCATCCTATGTATTCTAGCCCAAGAGTCCATTCTTAAGTGTGCCCTTCAGAATTACCTGATTCTGGTATTCAGAAGTATTGCCTAGCTTCTTCCTCTTAACCTGGACTTCATAAAATTTTAAGTTGTACCTCTACAAATTAGCTTTCCACTGTGTGGGCTCACCATACACTTCTCCTTCGTATGTCTTCAGAGAGGTTCCTCTCTCTGTTTACATCAGATTTTAAGCAATTTTAGAGAACTTGCTCTGTCCTTCACACCACCTGAGCTAGGAAAACTGAAACTCCTGTGTTACTGGTGCAAATACAAATAAAAAATGGAATAAGCGGCTTGGAAAAAGTGTGGAAATGTTTGTAAAATTAAAATGCATTTATTCTGTGATCAAGCAATTTTACTTCCAAATATGCATTATAGAAAATGAAAATGTGTTCATAAGAGATTTGAATAAGATTGCTTACAGCAACTTGCTCACAAGCCAAATTGGAAAAGACTCACATATGAATAAATAAGAGAATGGAGAAATAAACTGGCTTACACTCATGTGATAAAACTGTTAACCATCAAAAAAATAAATAAAAGGAACAAAATTATCCACATGCGCAGCATGGGAGTGGATCTTAAAAACAGCATGCCAAGTTCGAGTAACATACAAATAGAACATACCGCAGTTTCCCTTATATGAAGTTCTAGGATAAATAGAATCATCTATGGTATGAACAAAACAACAATGAATCTTCTGGTGGGGCATATTGGGTAAGAAGTCCCTAAGCGGGGCCATGAGAGAAACATCCGAGATGATGGCACTATTCTGTACCCTAGTGCGATCACGGCTTTAAAGGGCATTTATAACAATCATAAATCTCATGAACACCTAAGATTCCTGCATTTCATTGCATGCACATTTTACATTAACAACAATGCAGTTTAGAGTTAGGGCAAAAACAAAACTGTCCCTGCATGGATGCTCACAATACCATGTTGCTATTTACTATGTGAAGTCATGGGCCTCCAGGAGCTGGTATAATCAAGTTCTGAGGACTGGAGCAGATCGAGACCTTAGAAATACAGGAAAATAGCAATCAGACAGTAGTCTCCATCCAAAGTACTGAGTTAGGAAAGGAAGAAACAAAAGCTGTTCTGTTGGGATAAACAGCACAAAAGTTGTCCTTAGCAATCCTTAAGAACTCCACCTGCTCCTTGCTCTCTATGCTGCCTCTCTCTCTGCTGTATATGAACGTGCTGGTAAGTCATAACCAGATTCCCAGTCCTCATGCATTCAAGGGTGTCTGTGTAATATAAGGACCATTGTTGGTGGCAGTTTTCTCTTTTCAATGAAAGATACTTGTTGAGATTCATGTATGTGTTCCTGAAGAATTGTGCATCACTGGTGCAGACTGAGCAATCTCTGATGTCCCAATCCAGAGCCCTAAGAGTGTTGTTCTCACATAGACTCCAGAATATAAAGCTGTCAGTTTCATGGAATTGCAACTAAGATAAATTCTACTTTCAGGGGTCTCTAGCCGAGCACTCTCTTCCTGAAGGAGTGGAACTGGGCTGATGTTCCCAGTGTGGCTCCGAGGTTTGTCTTTTTTGTCATTCTATGACAATCCTTTCCAGCTCCAGTTATTTTCTTCTGGTATAGTTGAATTTCCATAGTCCCCAAAGTTATGGATAAATGGGATAAACACAAGAGGTATGGAAATTTTTATAAAATTAAAATATATTTACCCTGTGAACTATTTTACTTCCAGACACAGGAAATGAAAACATATCCCTAAGAGATTTAAATAAGAAAGCTCCCAGCAACTTACTCATAATTCAAATTGTAAGGGTCACATCTGTATAGAGAACAGAGAAACTGTGACCAATGAGAAGGCAGTATATCTTTACAATTTTTCATTAAAAACTGTCATCTGCCAGTTACATGACAAACAATAAGTCTTGTTTTTTCTGAAAATGTGACCTTGTATAAACTATAATGTGTTCATTTCAGCCAACACTTTAGAGATGATTCAGCGCTGGCTCACAGACAAATCTCTGAGCTGCGGAGCCCTGGGGGACTAATAAAGCCACAGAGGTGTCTGCCGAGGGCCTGCAATGGCTATGGACTCCTGTATCACTTGCTGCTCTTTGCTGCATGTCTGATGCTCCCTTGGTGACACCCCCCATGAGTACCATAGACTCCTCTGAGACTGCTCACGTTCCTAGAATATGTTTTGTTGACACTCATTCTAGGCCTGTCATTCTGCATGCACCTTCCTTGTCACCAAATGCACTGGTTTTCCCCCTTGTAACTAAAAAACAGCCTTTGATTGAAGAGTTAAATTCTCAAAATATAATTTTCTTCCTAGCTGTGCTACTTGTCGTCCTCAGTGTACCTGATCTTTCCATGCTCAATAGTGCCACATATCTCCTTTCAACTGTAGAGAAGCCCACATGCACTCTGGGCACCCTAAAGGCCTTCTTGGGATTAGCAAGCAGATTTGGACCCTGAAGTCCTGCCACTGCAGGTTAGACCTGTGGTTTTAAGCCTTGGAAGACAGCAGTGGAACAAGGTCAATATTTGATGATAAAGCAGCATAGCAGACAACAAAGGCCATGATTCAACAATTTCCCGTGAATCCTGAGGCGGCTCTGCCGAGGTCCTCGGCACATTCATGCTGTCTTCAAGCTTGCCCTTATCACCAAAGGTGCCGAGTCAGCTAGTGTGATTTCTGCTCTAAATGAATTTAGTTTTGAAGGGATAGTTTTCCATGGCAGCATAAGAGAATTCAGATCTCAATACAATGGGAAAGGCTGTGCTAGAGTCATTTCTTCATTCTTATCAGCTCCAGGAGTAGGATCTCTGTTCAACAGGTGAGGCTAAAGATTTGAACACTAAACAACCCTGATAGTAAGGGTCCGTCTATTAAAGTTTAACTCTGATAGTAAGGGTCCATCCATCAATGTTTAACTCTGATAGTAAGGGTCTACCCATCAATATTTGAGCTTCCTGCTTCTCTGATACAGAAGGGTAAGGATGTAAGTATGAAGTTCTTGTATATCTAAGTGCACATAATAATTGTAATGACTAAGTTGTCACTGCTGGTCCTTCTACACTAAGACGTCATCACATTTGTAAACACAGACCCACCACATACAGAGTAACTGAAGAAGCTGCTGTCCTGCTATGTTTTAATTCAGTTTGCTCTTGAACCTATTTTATTTTCCCAAGCCTTGGTTTTCTTCTTGGTAAACAGAGATAATGTGTCCTATAAAGCTGCTAAGAGAGTTGATTTAGATCTTGTCTGAGAACATTAGCTACAAGACCTAATAGGTCAGTTTTCCCATTAAGTCATTGTTGCTCCTGTATTGCTGTCATTGCACTAAATTTTCTGTTAATTATGGGTTCATCCTAAATAGGACAAATAATTATTTAACCTGAAGATGACTAATATTTAATTTCACTAATCAATTCTTGTTTTTCAATAACAAAAAGACAAATAACCTTCTAATTTATTTTTAATCATCTCCTTAGTCATAGATATGTTATCTAAAATTAGAGAATATGTTCACAGACAATAAAAATGTCATCTTTGAGATTTTCTGTTACTAAAAACACAAAAATTAGTAGCGAATTTTTATAAGCACTAACAATATTTTATAATGAACTAAATTTTAGAGATTGAAATGGCCACAATAAACTTACCTGATATATGAATTCAAATATTATTTCCAAAAAATTAAATTCACACCTCTGATTCCAAAGATTTGGAGTCACATAAAATAATTTCATATATTAATCTTTAAAAAGTCTCATTCTTCATAAGACTGGACTGAATGCTAGCAGTGTGATGTTTCTCACGCGGCTGTTCTGTTGAGCTACTCCAGTAAAGCTCCAAGCTGAGCTACAGGAAGAAAACCTAGTCATGGAAAATATGACAGGAATGAGCCATCTCTTGACTGCAACACAGAACAAGCCTCTTATGCATCCAAACAGCCCCTAGGGCCTTGCAAACATGTATTTTTCAAATCCATGACTTGCTGCATTCAGGTTTCACCCATTCCCATTCAAAGACTTGATTTTCCAGGTAGGCTTTGCAAAGACTTACTAAGAAAATAATCAAAAATTTATGGTCACGTGGGTGACAATCTAGCATGTACAGTTCTGACTAAATCCCTGTCTGTCTATGTGACTGATTTCATGGAACTCAGAAAAGGCACTCTCAAGCTATGTGTGTTGGCACATGCCAGTAATCCCAGCATCCAGGAAGCTGAGGCAAAAGAGTTTGAGACCAATCTGGATTACAGATGTAGTTCCAAAATGTAAAACAAACCAAAATGCGTAAAACCCTTAGGCACAGTGGGACTTGATTCCATATATACTCATTAAGTCCCCATTAAGTATCCTGTTCAGTGAGTGCTAAATGTACTCAAATATGATAGTAACTACACTTGTTTCTAGCTACTATAATGCCTAGGTTTTTTTTCTATAAAGAATTTATAAACAAACTCTGTGACATTTAGTAGAAAATATACTATAATACAGAACAGCATAAACTACTGCTAGTCAGCTCGCCATGAAAAAAAATTCCTTTAAAGAGTTAAAACTTTATATTGCATCACTGTAGAAAAGTTTTAAGACACAAATGTCTCCAGAGAAATAACAGTGAAATGGATCCCAATTCAAGCAGTGACTTAAATCTGTACTTCATTAATGTCATAAGTTGTGGGAATCCCTCCTCTTTCAGTCAGAGCAGCGCAAACTCTGGTTTTCCATTCTTAAGGTCCTCCTACGCTTTATTTTTTTTTAAAAAAAACATAACCTTTGGTTAAAATAAACATATATCTAACAGGTAAAAAACAAAATGTTTCAAGAAACGCACATGTAGAAAAAGTCACTTTCTAAACAGGTAAAAACGATCAGTTGTCAGTCATGGCACTCCTAGTTTCTTTCACCAGACTTGTTTAGCAGTGGATGGCTTCACAGCATGAGTGGATAACATTTTCTGGTGGGCAGAGGGTGAGCACATTGTCGTAAGTCATGCTAACTCATGGCTTGTTCTTGGAGTAATTAATCAGAGGAAATGGTTCTTCGAAACACTGAGAGTGTCTTGCTCTCCACATGAGTTATGTAAACATGGGTACTCACCGTCTGCTCCTGCACGTATGTCTTCTGCAGTTGCCATGCTGGGCAGGTGGGCTGATCCTCTACGAATGGTGAACTCTGTGGTTACATGAGTGATAAATACACAATGAACATTTATTTTAGCTATTTCTTTTATCATAAATAAATAAAATGAATACATTTTGTTACTCTGATCTAGAACTTTCAGCATCCCCTCTAGGTTATGGAATGTCTGTATACATCCTACCTTACTGGTTCCAAACAAACTGTGTGAGGGTTTGGACATTTTAAAATTTATTACCAAAGGTTCATGTGCTGGAAGCAGAGCCCATAGTGTCACAATGGGCATGTGAAAGACTTGAGAGGATGGAGTGAGAAGTCTTTAAGTCAACTGAAGTATGCAATCAGAAGAGGCAGCAGTTACTCTAACCCCTTTGGCTTCCTGTTTCTGAGACATGTGGGATCGCCCACTTTCTCATGCACTCCCAAATGTGAGGAGTTCAGCCAAGAGCATCCCCGCTGGGGCTGTAACAAAGTTAGCACCATGCTCTTGCACCTCTGAAACTGTGAGTTAAATGAGCTACTTTTCTTTATAAATTGAGTTTGCTTATACAGAACCAGGAGGTAGGAAGAAAGCAATATATGAGTCATTAGGCTACGCATCCCTCAACACAAATCATCAGAATCCAGGAGTTCTGTGATACCTGAAAACTCAAATTCAGTCCCGAATCTTCCAGTGTCAAAGCATGTGATCTTTGCCAACTCCTAGCCTACCTGAGCCCTACTGCCTCATACAAAAACCAGAAGATTTTACAGACAGAAATTTCATCTATATTTAAATTAATTCTCAGAAGGCAATGGAGACAACAGAAGATCGCCTGGCTCTTCTGATGTGAGAGGGCCTCGGAGTCTCCCCAGCATGCACCTCCTCTCATCCCTCCTTAGCCAAAGGCTAAGAGGCTCCAGGCCCAGAGAAGTTCAGCTTAACTGTTTCATAAGATGATTGTTGTAGTCAGTTCAGTAATGGTCAAGCAATAACATGTTAAAATGTTTCTACTATTTCCATTCTCATCTAAAACATTTAAATATTTAAGGTACAAAAGAGAGTGATTTATTATTGATTATTTTTTGGTTTTATTTATGTTTTAAAAAAGGAGATGTTAAACTGATAACTTTTAAACCCCTCACATTATACTTTATAATTATTTTTGGTGTTCTACTTGGTTAAGTTATAATCCTTTTTGAGCCCCTGCCTTATTATAATGGCTCAAAGGAAACTGGATTCCAGCCAGGGAAGCAGGTAGACCAACTGCAGATCTTCACCATTCCCTCCACTCCTCCAAACCCAACCTCCATTCTCATCCCCAGCTCTGTAGCAGAACACCTGCTTCAGCCTCCTCTCTGACCCTACCCCAGCTCCAGTGCATCACAGGGATCTTCCCCTCCAAACCTCCAACCCCCTACTCATTCCATTATCCCAGCCCACAACTCCACCAGGCATTCCCTGGGAACACACAGGCTACTGCAGTCAGAGAGGGAGGTAGCCTCCTGCAACTCTGCACCTCCCTCTCCTCTCCTCAAAATCCACCACAAAAATTGGAGCAAATCACCGGACTAGGCCTCCCCCTCCTCTCTGCACCTATTTCAAGCCGTTCATGAAGATCCTTCTCCTACAGTCTTTCTCCCCATTTATCCTGTTATTCCGGCTGAATCTCCATGATAAACAAACATCATCCACCAGTGGCATATTACAACTGGGCTGGTGGGATCAGGCTGACACTCCACCATCATAGACAAGTAGATTACACTGGGCTGGTGGGATCTGAGTGTCACTCCACCATCATGGCTAAGTAGAAAGACTTGTAGAGAATAAAAGGCGTAATCACGATCAGATGGAGTCATGCCTGAGTAAAAGAATCAACTACTCACATTTAATTTTAGTCTTTACATAATCCAAAATTAAAAACATAAACATCTAAAATACTTTACAAATAAATAAAAATATTTATGTTATTTTGTTTTTTAAAACAATCTTATTTTACATACCAATCTAGCAATCCCATTCCATCTCTTTCCCATCCTCCCAGTCTCCCCCTCTTCTCTTCTCCCCACCCCCATCCACTCCTAAGGGAGGGTGAGGCCTCCCATGCAGAGTCAACAAAGTCTGTCATATCCCTTGAGTACCAAGGCCCTCCCCTTTGTATCCAGGTTGAGCCAGGAATTATAACAAGAGAAAATACTGGGGAAAATTGCAAGGAATTAATGTCTTTGCTCATATTCTCATTCCTCCCACTCTTAAAATGGACTTTGGGAGCTGAGTCCAGTGCTATGCTGGAGGTTTCTGCCTCTGTTTCCATCTGTTTCTGGATGAAAATTTTATGGTTATATTTAACATATTCAAGAGTCTGACTACAGGGCAAGGTCAGTTCGGGCCCCCTCTCCTCTATCACTTAGGGTCTTAGCTGGAGTCATCCTTGTAGATACCTGGGGATTTCTCTAGTGCCAGGTTTCTTGCTAGTCCCATAATGATTCCCTCTATAAAGATATCTCCTTCCTTGCTTCATCTCTGTCCTTCCTCCATTTCAACTATCCTATTCCCTCAAGTTCTCCTTCCCTTTCCGTTCTCCACTAGTCTTCCCCTTCCCCCCCCTACTCCCCCGACTCCCATGCTCCCAATTTTGTCAGGCAATCTTGTCTGTTTCCCCTTTCCAGGTGGATCTATGTATATTTCTCTTAGGCTTCACCTTGTTACTTAGCTTCTCTAGGATCATAGACCATGATGGGTACACCCACTGAAACAGTATACCTAAGCTAATGTAGCTCACCAACTCCAGCCATACAGGAAAGGAAACAGCACAGGTCCAAACTAGTCCCTCTAAATGTGGGTAACAGTTGTATGACTGGGGCAGACTGCAAGGCCACTGTCAGTGGCACCAGGATTTATCCCTACTGCTTGTACTGATTTTTTGGAATCTATTCCCTTTGGATGGATACCTTGTTCAACCTAGATATAGTAGGGAAGGCCTTGACCTTCCCCAAAGCAATGTGCCTTACCCT
>LOJH01036370.1:0-13912 GCA_001685095.1 Ellobius talpinus | reverse complement strand
CTCCTCCTTCCCACCACCCTCTGGCAACAAGATGGGAGCTACTCTGCCCATCCACTAGTTTAGGACTCAGAGGCTCGCTCAAGCTTTGGCAAGTGCTCTCTCTACCACTTAGCTGCGTTTCCAATCCTCTTTTCTCTCCAGCTTCAGCTGGGCATTAGATCTGATTGTATTTTGTCCCTGCACTTGACAATGTAAACATACTTCTTGTGAATTTTTTATCGTAAGAGCCCCGCTGAGCTTTTAAGAAAGATTCGAGAGTACAGACACGGACCAGGGACTGAAGCTGAATCTAACCTGCTTGGTGTTGGGGGCTATGAGTTGAAATGAATTCTCTCAGAGTCATGTACGGAAGGAGCCTCAAGGGGAGCCTGGATTTGGGGGCAGCCTTTTCACAGAGGCACCTGGATTAGGATTAGGTCTCTGCAGTGGCTCTTTCTTACGGACAGGAGAACATAGGCACAGGTACACCTGTGAATGGAGAACGAAGTGAAGAGCCAGACCAAGTAGGCGGCCCTCTGCTTACCAGGAAAGGACCTGGGGACAGATGATCCTTCCTGACTCAAAAGGACCCAAATTGCTGACATCTTCATATCGCACTTTGGCCCGAAGAGCTACAATAAATAAGTATTGCCATGTGTGCATTCAGCCCTTGATGCCAGTGCTAGGGAGTCAGTGCTTTCAAGACATGGGAGGTTGGGCTAAGAGGAGCAGAAACAGCTAATGTGAAGACAGCAGAATGTGTTAGCATGTGAATGTGCATGTGCATGCATGGATGAATGCATTTGGTGTGTGTTCACATGTACATGTTCCCAGAATTGAAGCCTTGACTCCCAACGCAGGGCTGAGGGAGACACCTCAGCACAATCGTGGATGCTCAGTCTTTTAGCAAGACTGATCCCTGAGCTGTCCCTAAAACATACTGTCCAGGACCCTACCCAGAGGCCAAACTGGAGTGCTGGGTCCCAAGCCTCCCAGTCCTGGGGTACCTGCTTCCAACTGTCTTTGCTCCTCCTCTGTTTCTCCACTGCAGAGTGAAGGAGGGCCTGGATTTTGTGCATCTTCAGAGTCTCCATGGCTAACATATTGCTCATAAATGCACCTGTGGCTGGGTGAATGCAGAAATGGTGAAGAGAAGTTAAACATTTAAGCAAGCCTCACACTCTGTCCAGGGTTCCGAGAATGGCTTAGGAAGACGGGAGCCTGGCATCCTACAATCTAATCCAAAACACAGATTTGGTGACTGAGGGCCTGAGAATTATGGCAAGATGTTGGTGTTTAGATGTGAGGTGCTTTCATCTCGACAGTGTGGTGGTGCAGAAAAGATTCCGGACAGAAAAGATAGGCTGTGGCCGTGGGGAGAGGTCCACATACTCAGAGGAGGCAGCAGCTCTGGGCTCCAGGCCACCTAGATCCTTCAGGCATGACAAGTCAAGTCAGGAGCCACTGACGGATCAGGATCCAGTCCTTCCGGTGCAGGACTTTGATTTCTCTATTCCTCAATTCCCACATCTGCAAAATGGGCATAGTAAAGTCAACCTCAGAACGCATGAGGTGTGCATGGGATGGCAGAGGAAAGTGAACTTTGAAAACAGCACTGTCTGCTGCAGACATCAATGAACCTGAAGTTATTTCTCAGTGCCAGGTTCACATGGAAGTGGCTGCAGGTGACTCTCGAACCTTCTCTCTCCAGAGCTCATGTTTCCCATGCTGTTCGTGTAACCTGCCACCTCCACGCCATCTGGCCCGCTGGACCTCATGAGTCCATGCTTCGGAAGTGCTGTACCACATGATCACGTGATGAGCCCTGGTTCTACATTCGAAGAGATTAAAGTTGGACTCGTGGAAACAGCTGGTGGGAACTGGATTTGGCAATCCTAAGCCATGTGCCACCTGAACATGGCTTTGGGAGGCAGGGAGGGGACAGTTACTCACAGCGCTTGTAACAGAAATCATGTTGGTTCCAGTCGCAAAGGTGTCATCGGCGCCAGCTATGCCCAAAAATGGTCTTTCCCAAGTGTTGGATTTCAGGCAGGGCTCACATGATTGCCTCCACCCAGGACTTACAAAATGCTTTCGCAACCAGGGGTTTCCCCTGCTATGCTTTGGGTCTCATCCTTCTGTTCTGGTCTTACGGAACTGACAGGCAGGCCAGCATCTGGCACAAATAAAGAGTTTCTGAGGTCACGGGTAATTTAAAATGCAAACCAAGGGCTGTGGGTAGAGAAACCGGGAGCTGGAGAAGGCCCCGTGTGGCATCTGGGGCAGTATTGATAATCCCTTTTAAAAAAATAATTATTATTTTAATTTAAAGAAATACATTCTATATAATATATTTTGATCAGATTCCTTCCCCTTGCCTAACCTCTTCCCTACTTCCCTAACTATACAACTTCATGTTTTCATGTTCTTTCTCTCTCACAGAGCAAAAACAAAATCCAAAACCTGAAAAATCAAACACTCACACACGCACACACACACACACACACACACACGAGCCCATTTGGACAAAAGTATCCAAACAAAGGAACAAAACATGTGCCGCCACCCTCCACCCCCCCACCGCCAACCCCCTCCAACAAAACCAGTGGAGTCTGCTTTGTGTTGACCAGCTACTCCTGAGTATAGGGCCTGCCCTGGGTGTGTTCATATACCCCGTGACACTCCAGTGAAGACCATTGATTCTCCTTTTTCAGAAGGTACCCATTGTGAATAGTTTCTTGGTTAGGGATGATAGTTTGTGTCCACTTCTTCTCCATGCTGGGATTTTGTCTGTTTTGAACCTGTGCAGGTCTTGGGCCTGTTGTAGCAGTCTCTGTGAGTTTATTTGCATCAATCTGTTGTGTCTGGGAGACACTGTTTCCTTGGAGTCACCCACGCCCTCTGGCTCTTATGATCTTTCCACCTCTGCTTCCATCTATATCCCTGAGCCGTGCCCAGCAGGTCTAAAGACATTTCTTTTGCTGCACATTGTCCAGCTGTGGTCTCTGTGTTAAATACCACCTACTGCAAGAAGCATCTCTGATTCAGGCTGGTAATTGTTCGATCTAAGGCTTTGGACATACATCATTGGGCTACATTTTATTGCTGAGGTCCTTTAGAAGAATAACAGTAATTGGTTTTTCCTTAGGCCCATGATCTGTTTAGCCTAAGACTCTTGACCACTTTAGCAATCTCATATATGAGTTCCATCCCATGGAGTGAACATTAAATTCAACAAACAAACAAAACAAAACTGTTTGGTTGTCTCCATAGCATTTATGCCACTATTGCAGCAATGTGTCTGACAGGCAAGTTATTGATGTAGGTTGAAGGGTTTGTAGCTTGGCAAGACTGGTGATCACTTTCTCCTTTGGCAGGGTATACCTTCCAGTACCATGATGTTAGTCAGTCAGGGTGAAGCTTCTAATAGGGCACCAGCTCTATGTCTCCATGTTTGATGACATAGTAAGTTGTGTCTTCAGCAATAGGGCCTTACCATCATGTTGTGGAGAGCAACCAATAGCTTTTGCAAAAGCCTGTGGGTTTTCTTTGGGGGGGGAGGATTGTCTAAGGAATCCCTTTGTTCAATGACATACCAAGATGTAACTTATTCCCAACACTGGAGATTTTACTTGGTAGTATAAGATGTCCAGATGGGGCATTATCTTACCCATTATATAGTGACTCCATTTAAGTTCCCTTCATATATGTATATGTTTTAGGAAACATCTACAATAGTAGGTTTCCATATGATCTGTAATAGAAGTCTGCTGCATTCTGAATAAATATGGCCACTGCCCCAAGGAAATGCAGCCATGTTAGAGTTGCCAGCTAAACTAACCACTTCATCCAAATAAGATCTTTACATGAAATAATTGGCAAACTATATCTTACCATGGATATTTGGCTGGTTGTTTCTCAAAATTAAATGAGAAAATCAAAGCAAATGATTTAGGAAAAGATGGTTGTTTATAAAAGGTTGAACTCCCAATGTTTAAGAATCTATATATGTCACTGTGAGCCCGATAAGCTTCCTGGAGCTTTTCTGTAAAGTCGGGCAGCGGCATTAAGTCCAGTAACCCTTTGACAGTGTCCACTAAACTGTGTTATCTATCATCTGAAGGGCTTTTCCAAATAACCAATGCAGGCTACAAAATTACGTATGGGAAGGGATCCAACATAGACTGATGTAACTGGAAGCGTATTGTACGGCTACACCCAATCACAGCTCACCTCTCCTTTTGTTACCACGCATGTGTATGTTGCATTATTCTACAAAGCATCTACAATATCTGACACAGTCATTGAATGCTCCTCCTTAGTTTGATTATGAATCTGTTAGGCCTGACTAACAAGACACAAGAGCCCAAGCATTGAAGAGATGTCCAATCACAGGAAACTTAAATTCTGAGGCCCGGGTGTGGTCTGCTTCTTCGTATATACTTGTGGATTCTAGGGTGTGGAAATATTCTGGGGCATGTATTCTGTGACCATGAGCCATCTTGTCTTACCACTATCAGAATCCCAGTGAGGGGAATGGAGCTGTGGGTCTCAAACGACAACGGTGCCTCAACCTCATATTCTAACATTTCACACAAGCTTCCTCTTCCCTCTCTAAGCTTCTGATGAAGACAAGGCCAATCTTTCTATCCAATTCCTTTCCTAGGTAAGTTTTCACATGAAACATTTGTATTCTAATTCCTTGGGGAGGGGCTCAATGGATCCTATCTTGTTTCTAGGTCAATGAGCTGTTGACTGGACTTTTATGCCATACAGATGAGGGTACAGAATGGGTTCAAATACTCATGTACCATGTCTGTGTCAGGACTGAGAAGGAGAAATATTCCAAGGAGCCAACATTACAAGGAGGCATTGGCTAAACCAAATACTTTATTATTTGAGGAAGAAAAGGCCAAATTACAAAACCTTTATACTTAAGACCACACCAAAGTCTTCCAAGGACTTCCATAACTGTTAGGTTCAACCATGTAAAGCCGCCATCTTGGCTGACAAAACTCAGGCTAAACTTGGCAATTTCATGTGGCTCAACTGCATATAAACTGAGTGATGGCTAAGCTTTTACAAAAGCATGTCCCCAGTCCCACGTCTGTTCATATTATAGACACATCCCAGTGACACACAGGTCCCTTTGAAAGGCATTCTCTGCTTATTTCTGGGCTTGCAGGCTAGGACTCCCAGGACTGGCACAGCAGGCACAGATGATCTTGTGTCCATTGTGTGGTCTCTTTTATCAGTATCACCTGCTGGCCCTGAGACCACCCTGCTGGCAAATGACGAAGCCTGTTGTCCACTTTTGAAACCAAATGACTGGGACTGGAGGAAGGTGTGAGGTATCATGGTGAGCTCTTCACCAGATAAGAACATCACACAAACTGCTCCACACCTTTTCCCATCTTGCTTGCCCTGTCTGTGCTTCTGGGTATCCATGGCCAAGAATATAAGAGGAGCAAACTCTCTGAGGACACAGAGCAGGAAGAAGAACATGCAACCCAGATGGTAAGAAACATGGCAGGCCAGCAAGATGGGGAGCGCCATGCTTCATTTAAGGTCAAGGCAATGGAAGATCCCCTCCCGATGTCCTCAGTGCTGCCCAGCACAGTTCCCTTTACACAAGCTAAGATAAAAATAAAGCTTTCATACAAATTACATTTTTTTCCAGTGAGTTACTTTTGCAGTAAAAATAGCTGCTACATAAATCCCTTCTGATCTCTGAAAAGGAGTCATATATTTCCAAAAATAGGCTTCTTATTGTAGCCACACAATACCTTGGGGCAAAGGAAGGAAACGGCTGGCTGGGGGGAGGGGGAATTGCCTGGAAAACAGTTACACCAAAAAATAAAATACATTTGTGTATAAACCATCTTAAGGCATGCAGAGAAGTGGAAAACATGTGCCATTTGTCAAGAAAAATACTGCTTTTCAGCTCTTACTTTACAGCCTAGGAGGAAGTGGAGAGGCCTGAGGCACCCTCAAATAATAACATTAGATTTCTTATAAAAAAAATCCCAATATACAAAGTCCTGGCCAGATAATGAGCAAGTCAGAACCAAAACAACAACAACAAAAAACAACAAAAATAAAAATCAGGGGTCATTCCTTGGACCCCATTCCTATTGGAAAATCAAATGAAAACAGTATATCTCTGATTACTGTTAGATTAGCCCCTGAGAGACTAAATCTCTGTAAAAGGACATTCCCTATCTATGCACTAGTGGAAAAAAAAGATAACCTAGCAGGTATCACATTCTTTCAAACAGTGATAATTACTTTAAATACAATATACAATTTCTGTTAAATAGAACTGTTGGCGGATTCTGACATTATATAAGATACAGTCATATGTACAAACTGACTTCTGAACCGGAGCAATTGCTGCGCTCCACCACCCGCCTAGCCTGCTCTCAAGAGGAGGTGGCTTTTGCATTTGCTACTCCTGGTGGCAAAAGGCCAAAGGAAAACCAATGTTTTTCAGTGTCTCTGCATCCACATGCTGGCTCCCTGGAGCACCTCAAACAGCCACAAGGATTGTGATCGGCACACAGCCTGCTCGGTGCTAGGGTGGCTCCCCAGAGCGTCTTCCCTTCCAGGTCTCGCTAAGGACAGAGAGGCCATGCCCTCTTCCACCACTGGGGAATTGGCCTTGTGGAAGAGGCAAGGGATGAAAGAAGGCCACTGTTGCTTGGCGACTCCCAGAGGGGTCCCATCCTGCCCTCCCATGGGTCTTTGGAGCAGTGGGTCAGGGCGGATTTCCCACTCAGTCCCCGGGCCCCGGGGCCAGCTCAGGGTCGTCCCAGGGACTTCAGTCTTCTGTATCAGGCTGGACACCCAGGATGGCATGCAGTTCCTCAGGGGTGAACCCCAGCAAGTTCTGCAGGTCACATACGAAGCGGTACACGTAGCGTTTGCCTGATGTCTTGTGGATGATGTTTTTGTCATAGTAGTAGCGCAAGCCCCGGCTGAGCTTCTCGTAGTTCATCTTTGGTTTGTTTTTCCTCTTTCCCCACCGGCGAGCCACCTTTGGGAAGACATAGAAAGGTCAGAGTCACGGGGGTCCACTCTCGAGCCGTGACTGGCTCCCCTGGTCATGGATGCTCATCCTAGAGACCCTAGGTCACAGGGACTTGTCCGGGTCACTTTAAATGTACATAGACGCTTCACCGGACAGGGGCCAGTGATGACCCTGTCTCTGCCCCCAGCTCCATCTCAGCAAAGCCTCCTGGGCCAGCCATTTGGAACCAGGGGTCCCTCATACAGAAACATATGCTGCCAGTCATCCTCCATAATTCTTATTCCAACACTCATCCCCTTTTAAAACGCCAGAGGCTCGTGTATCCCAGACTGGCCACTCACCCTCCAGCCTCCACTTTCATGCTCTGACTACAGACAGGCATGTGCCATCACACCTGGTTTATGCGGTGCTGGGGATGGAAGCCGCGGCTGTGAGCAAGCTAGGCAGCCACTCTGCCAACTGAGACACATTTCAAGTCATGCGACAGCTGATGAGCCTATCGCGGCCCATGAGACATGCTTATTTCCCTAGACGCGGAGAGGGTGACAGATTACATTACTTATATTGCTGGCATCATGCCTACCAAAGCTGTCTCCCACAGAGGGCCCCAGGGCCAGCCCTGAAGGCTGCCTGGCTGCTATGTGCCCTGTCCAACTTGGGACAAAGGGGAACTCCCTCCAGAACTTGCTGAAAGTAACCAGCCTCCAACAGACAGCGTCCACGGAGGGAGGGCACTGCCCAAAGGACACCAGGCCCGTCCATCAACAAGGCCGTGGCTTCAGTTCAGCTATCCCCAGAGCCAGGGAACTCGTGGTCGGGGGAGGGTTCTCACTGGCTCTGTTGACTTCCCTTGTGCCCAGGGTCGCCTTTAGAGCCCAAGGTGATGGACTGGGGTTGAGTGTACAAGTGACCATACCTCATCAGGGTCAGCAAGCTTGAACTCCCATCCGTCTCCTGTCCAACTGATGAATGATTGACAGGACCTGTCAGAGAGCAGCTCCAGAAGAAACTGCCACAGCTGGATTGGTCCACTTCCTGGGGACAAAGAGAAGCAGGTTACTGACCCTCCCAGTGACCAGGCTGTCTTGAGAACATGGACCCCACCAGGCATTGTTGTGATGAGCGGCTGGGGCCTCAGGGAAACAGTTTAATGTGCAGATGCCACAGTGGCCTCCCCTTCCTCCAGCAGGATGGCTGAGGCATGGCTCTTCCTAGGCTGCTGTGTTTGTTCCTCTAGGAGGAGGATTCGGGGCTAGCAATCATCATTAGCACCAATCCTCCTGCTGTTTAATGCTTTCTGGTACAAGAACCTTAGAAGTTTATTTCTAGAAACACCCAGCGGGGCTGGGGTGGGCGCTCAAGGATCATTTCATCACAGGCATGACTCTCATGACCACAGCAAACTGTTTCGTGGGAGACGTGCCCCGTGCTACACGCAACACACCCATGGGGTGACCTGTACTGACAACCATCTGTCTGCGCTCCGTGGGAACTCAGAAGCACCCCCTTGAGAGGGACGCTGGCTGCAGTGCCGTCTTTCTTAAGGAAGTACTCAGGACAGGGACTTTTCCTGGGTCCCCATCACAGTCTAGGGAAGGAATTCAGCTGTCATCTTGCCTGCAAACAGGAAAAGGCTTTGGGGAAGCTCGGAAAGACCTCGGACGGAACCAGACTGAACTGACTCACTTCAATGGCCACTCGGGCCACGTCTGAACTGACTCTCCAGTTGGGTTTCCACACTACCCACGGTAACACCATCGGCCACAGGCTGGGCTAGATGACAGCCAGTTCTCTACTACTACCATCCATGCAGACACGCCGAATGCTGTGCGATTTCCCAGGTATCCAACGGCCTTAGGGTCAAACCCCTTTGTGAGTCTTTATACATATATGTAGCCATTTGACAATGAGAAAAAAATCCACATTCTCACTTTCATCTTATATTTTTAAAATTAATTTTTTTTAAAAAAAACCAGTGGCTTCTTATGGCCAGCATATGAAAAGAGGGTCTATTTAAAGGCCTCTGAAGCGGTGAAAAATGAACATTCTTGGTATTTGCCCCAGTTTTGAAATTGTCTGGTTATAAAAACAGCTTTAAGACTCTTTCTCTGTCTAGAAGAGCTCTCCCCTTCTCTCGGATGGTTTTGGAAGCCAGGGGAGAGCTAAATAGTGCTGGTAAGCCGTGATCCAGCTCCCGCCCTTCCCCAGGCCAGTTTACATTCCTAGAGATCCAGAGTGTGAGTCAGAGCCAGGACCAGTCTGTCCGTCTGTCCCCTGTCCTACCCCTCCACCTCCTGTTCCAGGGAGAGGGTGTGACCTGGTATCTTCTCCCACCCCCTGAGACCCGAACATGAAAACTCCTGCAAGCCTGGTCTCGTGGGACTTGGATACAGAGAGTCTCTGAGTGTGGAAGATTGTCACGGCAGCGTGGCAGCCACCGCAGTCACACAGGAGCTGGCCGGGGCCCCGAGTGCACACTCACCAGTGAAGCCAGCCAGTACTGCCGCAGGAATAACTGGTTTGCCTTGCTCGACTGGGTCACTCCTCTCTTGGATGTAATCTTTGAAGGACATGGTTGGTTTACTGAGGCACAGTGGCTGGCTACAGTCCTCCTCAAAGCTCTCAAAGGATGGCACCCGCTGCACATCCAGTAGGGACGACTGGCTGTTCCAGGAGCGCAACAGTGAGTCGGAGCTCTCGAAGCTGTCTGCACCGTTCTCTGCGGAGTCGTGGTCCTTGGCTTTCCCTGGTGACAACAACCAAACACATGCTGAGACCTCCTCTGAGACGTGAGAAGGGCTGGGCCCCTGGATCACCAATTCAGGTGTATCTGGTTCCCAATCCCTGCAACACTGTCGGCGAGCCCCAGAACGATATTCACACCAGGTACAGCATCACCCAGACCCCTCCAAGCACTCTTCAACAAAGGTGCTAACTTCTTAGGACACCTTCCTCCAACAGAAGCATGGATAAAATGTAGAACACTATATAGCCATGAAAAAAGCTAAGTCACAATGGCTGGTAAAAGACAAACCCTGAAGAAATCAGTTAGCAGGAGCCTATCCACGTGAAACTCCGGGAGAGCAGAACCCAGTCTGTGAAGATGAAAAGTCAAATGGTTTGCTCTTGTGAAGAGGGCTGGGAAGGAAGGGACAGGAAGGAACTTCACAGATAGCTAGAAACGTCTATCTCCACGTGAACAGCTGTAACACAGGAGTACACAGCTGTGTTAATTCAACCAGATGGACACCCTGAGATGTGTGGACCGTGTCTGCTATATCCTTAAACAGGAATCTGACACATTCCTGTGTCCCAACAGAGTAACTCCACTGTGAGGAAATTAGCTTAAGGCTGTTATGCTATTCAGTATTGCTCACTAGATACCTGCAGAACCCGGGTCAAACAGGTTGTGCTTTTTTGGAAAGTCACATGGAAGATGACCCTGTCTTTTAACCTTCTCTGGTGGCAGAAGGCAGAATGCCCTTAACCAAGCGTCTCTCATACTGACAGCTTCCAGGACGTACCAACAACCTTATGCTAGAATGTTCTCTTACCAGAGCTGTTGGTGAGCAAATTCAAGTTGCCAGCAGGGAAGTCCTGGCCGATGGAACAGTAATTGACACTGACGGTATTGAGCCGAGACTTGGGCAACATCTGGAACTCCTGCTCAGAGCCGAGAGAGGCAGGTGTCGCCGACGGCGGGCACATGCTGTCCAGGAGGCTGTCTTTGGGGTAGTTCTGTGCCTGCATTCCATACGGAGCCTGTTCCATGCCAAAGCCTGAATACAAGGACAGTTGGATGGCAGAATTGTTAAAGCCAACATCACAACAGACCCACACCTGACCCTGTGAGCCACTCGCAGGAGACCCTGTTTTGAGACAGATGTCTCTATTCAGAGCACAGTGACTGTCTTGTTATACTACATTAGTATCTCCTGACTTCTTTTTCCTCTTTATGGTTAAAATGGCCTTGAGCAGTGTTGACTCCTAGAGATTATATGAGCCTCTTAAGCAAGGCTAAGTTTTCCTGTGGCCACATTAAAAACACAAGAAGCAGGTGAAGTTAATTTTCCACTTGAACTGGTCAGCATATCAGTGGTCACTTCAATATATAAACAGTATCCTAACTCATCAAGGAATAGTTTATGCTCTTGGTTTCATTTTACGACCTCTGAGTTAGTCTAGATGAGTCAGAGTCTTAGATTGTCTTTACACATTTCACGTGGATCTGCCATGTTGCAGCTGCTTAGTTGAGCAATATCCATCCATGTGTAGCCACCACAGGAAGAGGGCTACCTGAGGGGCTTGAAAGGCTAAAACCAGAGCTTTTAAGAAAAGGTCACCTGACTGACCTAATGTATTGCTGCTGACCCAATGAGGGACCGCATTGAGGTGTGAGTTTTCTTCATATTGGTCTTCTGTCTTTTCTTGGTTCTCTGAAAAACAGACACGGAAGACATGAAACCCAGTTTAAAGAGTCCGCAAGAAAGGCAGTACTTCCATGCTCCTGTTTTGTGGATATTGGAACGACCTTGCCCATTTGATTTCAACCCCCTTATGTGTCTTTTTTTTAAAAAAAAATTACAATATATTTTTCTAATAATCTGGGATAAGTTTTCCAAAATCGATGACGCCACTGTCTAGGACGGTCCAGTTTGTGTATCCATTTCACGCCTATGTTTATGAAAAACCATCTGTTGTTGGGCTGGGAAAACAGTGGGTGAAGGAAATGGACTCGCTGCCTGCCCCCGAGAGGCTGAACATCCTCTGTAGGTTAGTCTGGGATGTCCTGAGGTCCATAGGGCAAGTAGTCCGCGTTCTGTAGAAGGACCCTTACTAGGAACATGCCATCACAAACCCCATCCCGTGAAGCCACGCTAAACAAATGCACATGCTGACCAGGCTTGTCATATAAACAGCTGCCCAGAAACGCACTGGGTGAGACCAGTCCATGCTCCCAAAGAATCAGGGCTTCTTTAAAGTCAGTTCCCTTGGCTCTAGGAAGCAATAACTAAACAAGCCTGGCAACAGAACCCCAAATGAGATTCTGAGATTATATGTTGAAAGCAGATGTGTTTACCTAGGACGCTAGCCATTCTGACTTTTTTGACTTTTTAAATAAAGTAGTCTTACGGGAACTGTCCCTCATTTAAACCCAGGTATCTTTTAAGCAGGTCTCGGTGATCTTTGAGTTCTGAGACAAGAGTGCCTCTAGTCTCGATGAGATTTCTGAGTTTAGTGCTTGCCCTTAACATTTCAGTGTGTATACGAGTTGATAAGTTATGGTCTGAGCTCCAAAATCCTCAGTGGACTGCAGTAAAGTTTCCTACAAAATCCACAACGACCTGTGTATGCTGCCTTACATTCAAGCAACCCTGTCTCTCTTGGCTCTTCCAGTGAGCTCACCCACCTGGCACTCTGGCTGGCCTACATATCCAAGGTGCTCTGAGCTGGCACAACCAGCGCAGCCTGGCAGCAACCAGCAATTTGGTGACTCAGGCTATTGCCTCGTGGCTACACCTGGCACGGACATCGCACACACTTCCCTCCGTGGAATGAAGACCCATCATCACCTCCCCGTTTTTGACTCGCTTGGGGGTGTTCTGAAGCAATGGACTCTGACCACTGGGCAGCCTGAGGTGAAAGGGCATGCCTTCCTCCATCTGGGTCCCCGCCTCTCCAAGTCCAGCCTTACCTTTGATCATCTGCTCTAGATGTTCCCAGAGGATGTCACCCACGAAGTCGGGTGCCAGCTCCAGAAAACGCTCCTTGCCGAGGTTACACAGCATCTGACCATTCATGCCAAACCGTTGCAGGTTCACATTCACCAGGCTGAACTCATTGGTGGCCCAGAGTAGCCACTGACACACCTGCTGCTCACTCCAGAGCCAGGGGTCTGCGCAGGGAAGGTGAGAAAGTAAAACTCTGGTGAACAGCTGGGAGGCAGGGAGGCAGCTCCAAACCCACGAAATGACTGAGACGTCACCATGCGGCAACCCAGGCGTGTTCTAAGATACCAGTGACACTTGGTGTTTGATGAGTGCAGGGTTAGGTGTGCAGCAGGCCACAGGCCAGGGCAGGTACACTCTTCCTACATTCTTGCTACCAAGAGTATCCTAAAGGCAGACCCAGCCAAAACATCCCAGCCATGTCTTCCGGGGACTCCCCAGTCTCCAAGTCCAGCACTTACTTTTGGGAATGCCAAGACGCCGTTGCTCCTTGTGGAAGCCACTGAAGGTAGCTTTTAAGGCTTGGCTCATCACCGCCTTGCTGCAGGGCGTGAGCAAAGGCAGTTCGCAGGTGGCTGAATCTAGACAGGGACCACAGGGATGTCAAGACCAGGGTGGCAATGTCAACAGAAGCTTAGGATAAGCCCCAGTCTTCTGAGAACCATGATCACAAATCTAGAACGGATTCCTTAACAGCATACAGCTGTGGGGCTGGGGTGTAACTCGATGCATGCACTCACCTAGCATGCAAGAGGCCCTGAGTTCCATACCCAGTATTACCAAAAAACTTTCAAAAGCAACAAGAAAAGATTTTTTAAAAGTATACTCTGTTACAATAATGACAGAGATATAACTTGACAACGGTATTTTTCCTTTTAAAAAAGTAAGCAATGACATTAAGAACCAAAACCAATTATGCTTCTTATAATTCCACTTACAAAAAGAAAAATCCAGAGTAAAAATGAGTTTGGTGGTACACAGCTGTAATTCCAGCATCTGGGAGACGGAGACAGGAGGAAAATGAGAGTAACTGGACTACATAGTGAGTTCCAAGCCAGCCTGGCGAAGTCCCTGGTGTGTGGTGTGTGTGTGTGTGAAACTTTTTAAAAAAATCAAATATTGTATTTTTTCAAAGCTTCATAAAGCAAGGACACACTGACACCACCTCTACCTA
>LOJH01036369.1:0-15532 GCA_001685095.1 Ellobius talpinus | reverse complement strand
AGGACCTTTGGAAGAGCAGGCAATGCTCTTAAGCACTGAGCCATCTCTCCAGCCGAGTGCATCTATCTCTTTAGCATGCAAATCCGATTGCTTTCACATTTAATGAATGTTAAAATTATATTCATCCCAAAATTTTTATAACATAATTCTTTATTAATTATTTGGGAATTTTATATCATTAACCCCAATCCCACTCCACTCCCAGTCCCTCCACACCTACCCCCAATCCTGCAGCATCGCCTATAAAGGAGACCCCCAATATTAATTAAAAAATGAAACAGACAAATTAAAAAATCTTGATCCTCTGTCTTTCCTGCCTCTCCAACACCTCTTCATTCATCCTAGCACCCCTGGAGCTGTGGTGTGTCACAGTAGACTATTTTGTCCAGTCGGTCTCACCTGCAAATGTTCAATGCATAGTCCCTCTGGCACACCATCATCACTGGACCCTCACCGAAACCCTTCTAGGATATCCCACAACTGCCCCGAATCATGGAGATCCTGCAGCTATTCTTCTACAAAACCTGTCCCTTCATGTGCTCCAGCAGGTCATAGATGTGGTAGATCTAAGGTGGGCCAACCCAAGGCCCAGGATGTGGGCCTAGGTGGTAGCTGAGCTTATCAGTCCAGAATGCTGGGACCTACACCAACATGGTTTCAGGTAGCTGACCAGACCCAGGGCTTCCACATGGGCCCTGATGGTAACAGGAGCCGCAGATATCAACTCCACCCTGTTGCTCTAGGGTCATGGACCTAGACATGGCCCTGGCCAGCAGTTCAGGCCCAGACAACACCATGGCCCAGGTGGTAATGCAGGCCACACAGATTGGCATGGCCCCATTGGCAGCAAGGCCTTTGGACACCAATATGGCCGCAGGTTACAGCCCAGACATATGGCATAGTTATGGCCCCTGATGACAACATGGGCCATGGACATCAACATAGACCCCAGCTAGAGTAGGATCCCAGATTCAGACATGGTCCTCAGCTGTAGCCTGAATCCTGATATCACCATGGCACTTTGTGACAGTACAGGCCACTCAAATCTGTATGCCAAAATTATTTTAATGAATTCATTTATTGTTTATTATTAATAAGTGATTGGTAAATGGATCAGATGAAATTTCTCAGGGAAATAGGGATTGTAAGTTAATAATAGGGGAAGTTTAAGAAATCCATTTATTTCATTCTAACCAACTTCCTTATACCTTCAACCTCTTCAAACATTTAAGCCAAGAGGACTTAGCTTCTTGCTTCCCTGGGTTTCTCATGGATCCTCCCCATTTAGTGAAAGTATATGGTTATTGATGCCCCGTCATTCAAATCCCAATCCCATTCCTCTTTTGCAATGTCATTTGCTGCCTCCTGAAAATTCTTCTTCAATAAAGACTGTAGCACCCAACTATTCTCCTCTTTCCCCACAGAAGCAAAGCCTGAATCTGCACTATTGCCTTATCTAGATTCTCTAATTCTTATCCCAAATGGCCGATGATAGTGGCAAAAGCAAACAGTTCTGCTACGTGAAGCTGTTACAAACTCAATTGCTTCCTCTACCCTATCTCCTGCATCCTTCCCAGAGATGGAAGAAAGGTTTCTAGGAAACACAGCAACAGTTTAGATGGAGTCAGTGCAAACATCTAGTGATTGTCCATAAGCTCCCACCCAGTTCACTCTCTAACACATGTTCTGGGTTATCGATTGGAAGTCCTTTAGCACGTCCTTGCTAAAACGAATACAATGATACCCTTTCTCAGAAGAGAGAGCATGAGTGCTCTTATGAGGTTTCTAGCTGCAGCAAAGTGGGTCAACAATGTTAGTGTGAAAACATGTGCTGGCGATTGGCCTCCCCTTTCCCAGAAGGCACTTTCTCCCAAGGAGTCTCGCAGCCCCAGTGTGACCTCTGGTAGTATCCGTGCAGGTGCAATGTGCTCCAAGCTTCTTGGTGGCCTTAGGTCCTTGTTGGCTTGCATCCACTCTCCTCCTCAGGTGTATCTTTCACGGTCTCCTTGACGATACACCCATCCTCACCTCATCTCACTTCTTAGCCTCCTTGCAGCCCTGGAATTCAACTCTTCCTGCATTCTCACATGCTGACCCTCACTGTGACTCGCCCATCCTTGGCTGTCACTACAGACCAACCTTGGAGCAAACCAGCAAAGGTCTTTGCCATCTACTGGGTCCAACTCCATGAGGCCCAGCAGATTTGAATTGTAACTTTGGGAACAGGTCTCTAGTTCAAGACTGTCATTCTTCTGCTTTGGAGTACCACAGGGACTATTCTTATACTCTCTTCCTCTACAGTTTAACAATGCTAACTCTATACGTTACACACCGCGTTAAGTCATTCTGCAGTTTCAGTCTCTCAATTAGACCCAACTGACAAAGTCAAAGAAATGATCTATTTATGCAACGTGAATGTTACCCAATAGACAATGTGCCAGGATTTGCTACATCCACCTTATTTCTTGTCATGCTTCATCCCATTCTACTTAAGCTCCCACATCTGTCATTTCAATAAACTATTCTACCCAAGGTCACCTTGGTGCCAGCTCTAGTAGAGAACACCTTGAGTTCATTTCGTTTGATAGAACTGCTCCATGTTCTGCCTTATTTGGTAACATTGCATTTCCCTTCCACGCCTTTGACAAGTCTTTCCCATTCTCCTCAAAACACCTTCCCTCTGTCCACTCCTCTGTGTTGATATTTTTCCAGGATTCTAACAGTGCTCTTCTTATTCCACACAATTTCTTGAATACCATGTCCAATTTCCACGGTTTTAACCACTAGTTACACAGAAGCACATCCTAGGCCTATCTGTACAAGGGCCTAGACAGCTCATTCCAATGTGTCTGAACAGTGATGTCTGAAAAATCTGTTTCTTCTTCTGTTTTCGCATCAGTGAATAACAATACCATCGCCTCATACAAGGCCAAGTCTTGGGATCTAGCCAGTGTTTTCTTTCCTTCTCTCTCCTTCCAAATGCATCAGCCATGAAGCCTGTTGCTCTCCTCCTGACTAGTTGCTGAAAGCTCTAATGTATCTCCATATCCACATTTTATGTTTTAATAAGGGGGAGAAAGCTAAAATAGAAAGTAGGAAGCTTAATCCAGAACTAAGATCTAATACAAGAGAGGGCATTTCATGTGGTTTCAGCTTGGGAAAAAGGCCCAGAAGCAGAAAATAGTATCAACTGAATCCTCATTCTGCTTTGATTAAAGCATAAAATGGCGAATTTTATCAGTCAACTTGTTTAGACTATAGCACCCAGCTTTTAATCGAACATTCATTTTGGTGTTGCAAGTAAGGTACTTAGTAGGTGTGGCTAACATTACTTGACTTTACATACAAGAATTTACCCTCAATTGGGGAAAGACTTGACTTAGAAATTGAAAACCTTGAGAAAAAATGAGATTGTCAGAGAAAAACAAACTCTGCTTCAAGAATACAATATTTATTCATGCCTGAATTTCTAGTAAAAATTCCAACGTTCCAGTCACTGTATCTGTGTATGTGTCTTCCTCCCTTTCTCTCTCATCTGTCTGTCTGTCTGACAGCATCATCCATCATCTAGCTATGTATCTTCTGTCATCTATTACCTGTCTGTTTACCTATCTACTTATCTGTCTGTCTGTATAGTCATCCCTCTGCATCAATCAGCTCCACATTCATGTATTCAATCAATAAAGGTTTTTTATCACATTTGTCCCCAACATGTATGTATATTTTGCTTGTAATAATTCCCTCAACAATAGAATATAACAACTATTTTCATAGAACTTAAATTGTATTGGGTATAGAAGGGTATATATAGTAAGTGACCTTGCTATGACATTTAAGTGTAGGCAAGGACACGTTTACATTACATGTAAATACTTTTCCATTTCATATGAGACTTGTGGATTGTGGAATTTAGTAGGCATGTTAGAACCAACTTTTCATGGATACCAAGGGATGACCACAGGGATGTCTGTGTACATACACACACATACATACACACACATACACACACACACACTTCTATGATTGCCTACAAAATGTCTGCTGACCTACTTGACTGGTAACCAGCCTCATAGAGGCTTTTACTCTGCAATGAAATCCTTCAGCACTCAGTATAACACACAATAGAGAAAAATCATGATTTTTAAAATACCCCTTGTGTATTAAAATACTCCCTGTGATAACACTATATTACCTGTGGTTATAACTTACATTTTATTATAGTATCTGAAAATAGAATTTCTTGAGATGCTTGTGAGAGAAGAGAAAGCAAACTATGTTGTTAGGAAAAAACCAGTTTGGTTATCAGACAACAGGTAGGCCTAACAACTATAGCAAACATTAGTAAATAAAATCCCCTTTGAGTGGAAAAAGAAATAGTTAAATTAGTTTATCAAATTGATAGGACAAAATCAGACACTAAACTCTTTCTCCTGCCCTCTCTCAATACTCTTTTCTGAAAGGAGAGAAGCTGTAAAGACCAAGGGCAGGTGAGAAGCGCCACCTTGCTGGTCTCATTCCCTGAAACTCTAGTGTTGGGGGCTGCAAGAAAGAAAAGGTGTTATGGAATAAAAAGCAATGATCTGAAAAAGTATAAACACCCTTGGATCAAGTTTCCCTTGAGAAATGGTCATAATGAGCTCAGGAACATTTCTGCAAGCCCCAGTTCTGAGATGTTGCGTCAGACCTGTCCTGAGGGAGCACCCCCAAGCATGTGCTCTTTACTCAAGAAAACTCCAACAAGATCAGTGACCCCAGATACGGTGCTGTGATTCATGCTAATGTCGGAATTCCTGCGCAGAGGCACGGGAGGCATTCCTATCTCCCTTACTCAGACAAATAGTTCAGGGAAGAACAGAATGGGAAGCCCAGGAACTGTCTTGTAAAAGATCTTTACTAGAGCTAGCTTTGAATTAAACAGGATGAATAAATGTCTCAAGCTGAAAGTCTATTATATTGCAGATTTCTTTGGCCTTTCAATAGTCCCTTGCACTTCAATCATGCATCAAAAGAACCACAGGAGTAATTACCTGAAGTGCGACTCAAGCATCAACTGGCCGGGGAAGTCACAGAGTACAGTCAGAGAAACCATGATCAGAGACGTGCCAACAGTAAAGAGTCAAAAATTTGGAATATGGCTTAAGGACATTAATAGACTCTCAAAAAGACTCTTCCAAATTCAATATTATTGTCTAAAATTTTCAACTAAAATCCAGTCTTTACCTTAAAGATCAAAATCTGCTGAGAGGCCAAGTTTATAGGTCCCCCATGGGTCTTCATGACAGATTCTCACAGTATATGATTATAAGACTCAGAAGCTAAACAAAAATGAGGAACTTTCCTGCTTTCTACTGTGTAAAGTTCCATTTTTGAGCCTTATTTTAACAGTACCAGCATCACACAATCATTTCAGTACTATAAATATTCTAGAAGGACCTGGAGAGTTGGCAAAACAAGACGTCAAGGGCTTCCCTGACACTCAGACGTTTTATTAAGAATAAAAATGAAAACTGAATGCCAAAGGGAATTTAAAAAATGATTTTTGACAAAAGCGGTAGTTCCTTAGCCTAGCCTGACCTGCACTTGATGTGAAGGCTGGGAAGCTCCATATGAATGAACCACAGGCTGATCCCTAGACACTGTTCTCAGTCAGGGTCTTGGGCTCCACCAGACAAATGCTTTTTGCCTATTTTGACAGTGTGGGAATCAAATAACCATGCAAGAAACAACAAACACTGATGGAGACTTACATGGTCTCTAAATATCACAGATGGTCTCAATGGGGATACATGTAATTAAGTTCCTATAAATACAATGTGATCCATGACATACATTTGGATGTTTGCTGAGAAGATTACACAAGTAGGAGACTATTTAGTGTAATAGAGGAACTTCCTGGGATTCTTTTATTGTTCAGCAGCTGTGGGTCACATTAGGCTAAACAATAGAATATAACAATTGCTGTTTGGGGTCTCTTCCAGCTGAAGTGTCTTCCCTGTATGGGAAGTCCAGCCTTGCATTGGTTTTGCATTAGTTACACACTTATAGGGAATGTTTGGCAGTGGGTGTCAATTCTGGACCCTCGAGGAATTTATATAATCACTCTCTCCATTGCTAAGTCTTAAATTGCTACAGATGGGTTTGCAACCAAGAGACATTCATTGCCCATTCTGCTCTTTGGAGGCCCTCATCCCAGACGCAGGAACAGCAGGGGCCAGAGTTGCTTCCTGGCAACACCTTGCCAAGAGCTGCTCTCCAGGGTGACTGCTCACAAGACTAGTCACCACTACCATTTGGGAAAGATCTGGGTGATGGCTCAGCTTCTCCCAGCTTGGCTTCTTTCCTAGGAGGATACTGGAAGTGGACAGAGTGGGATGGCTGAGAACAAGGCAGACTGGAATCTAACTGCCTGTCAGTTCTCAAAAGGTTGGGTTTTGCTCAAATGTCACCAAAGTGGGAACCAAAAGTGGGGTCTGCCAACTACCACAGAGATAATGAGAGACTGGGAATCAAGGCTCCATCGAAAGACTTAAGGAACTGGAGTGATTTATCCTAAGGAAGAGAAGGTTAAACAACACACATTGGGGCAGTTATGACTCAGTGGGAAGATGTAATTCTACTGTTTGCTAAGCACTTACACATGAGCCCAGCCCTTCACACACTCAATGGCCTTCTTATCTTAACAGTAACCAAATGAGGAAACCAAGCTTCTCAAAATCCAGCCATTTCTCCAAATTAAATGGTCACTGTAGATGGAAGTGACAGCCACTTGTATACCAGTCTGATTTCTTTGGACCCTCCTCAGCAGTGGCTGCTCTGGAAGGAGCCACGCTTATGAATCTGGTCAGAACTGAAGGTTTCAGTGGTTGGGAAGATGTGCATGCAACACACACACCGTGGGGCCCTTGTTACATTGTGTCTGGTGGTGGCCAGACACATTTCAGGTTTTCTCAACCCTTTCTCCCTTTAACAAGCCACAGTGTTGACAGCCCACAGAAGAACTCTCAACTCAAACCTTTGAGTGATTTCAAGGAAAACTGTGAGTTCATACACACACAACACACACGCTTGCTCAGAATTTTTGGGTTGAGTCATATATTTCAACAAAACAACCAATGTTTTCCAGTAAAACTGTGTAGGAATCTGACTTGTCCAATGTTTATTGGAGAGTTAGACAATAAAAGAAAACAGAGACGAAAAGAAAAGGGAAGGGAAGAGAAGAAGGGAAGGGAAGGGAAGGGAAGGGAAGNAAGGAAAGGAAAGGAAAGGAAAGGAAAGGAAAGGAAAGGAAAGGAAAGGGAAGGGAAGAGTCACGACTGTAAAGATGATCCAGGCATGGAGCATTACCTGTAATTCAGTGTACTGACCTTGGGCTGAGGGTAGCAGCATTACAGGATGGTGTTTGTTCATGTCTAACATTCTTTAAAAATAATTTCTAAAGGTTTCTTTTATTTTTATTTTATGTGTATGGGTGTTTTGCCTATATGTATGTAAGCCTACTGTGTGTGCAACTGTGCAGGCCAAAAGATGTCATTATTCCCTGAAACTGGGCAGTTGTGGGTCACCATGTAGGTGCTGATTATCTGACCTGGGTCTTCTGCAAGAGTAGCGAGCATTCTCAACTCTTGAGCCATCGCTCCAGCTCCAGGTCTAACATTCATAAAAGCAGAGAAGAAGAAGGATCTGGGATCACATGGCCTGGCTCCTACCTTACTTTGGAAGAATTTGCTACCAGGTAATCTTAGTTCAGATAATACTCAAATTAAGTTCCATATCTTCTGACTACCACGAGACTGTCCCACCTGACTCCGACAGCGATAGAGTTTCCGTTTTTGTGGAAAATGTTAAGGATCACTCCCACTTTCTCCAGGCTAAGTACAGAAACACTGCTCTCAACGCCCAGTGCCATTTTCCCACCTCTGTGCTTTACTCTTTCCTTTAAAAGAGCATTTTCCTTGGATGTATCTGTGATTCCAGAAACATGGGGAATAAGGAAGAGTCCAGAAGCACAGAACTGGATCTCAGGATTTTTTCTGGGCTCAAGACTTTGAATTTCTGTCTAGGCTATTCCCTCTGTCCTCGGGCTTAGAAAAGTGGCAGCAACTGAATACAGAAACCCTTTCCAGAAACGACCTCTGCATTTGTTCACACAGAGCTTGCATGAGGGGAACACTTAAATCCCTTGCCACATAGCCACATTGCACTTCGGAAATATTTACTCCATTGGCTTGGGCTGAAGAAATGTCTCTGGCAGCAAAGCACACTTAAGTCCTTCCTACAGCTTGTGTATGCATATTTGGAAAGCGCCTCCCTGCTTGTCCGTTCCAGTTCTTGGTGGGCAGCTATTTCATCCATCTGTATGAAAAGGGATTGAACTATCAGCAGCCATGGCCTCTGGGACTCCAGTGAATTCGTCCAAGCATCTAGGTGGGCAGCCAGCAACTGGGGGATAATGGAAGTGAAAGGCAGAAGATCAAGACAGATGCGTGAAGATGCTTGAGCTCTGAGGCACTGCCTGGGGAAGGCAGACCAGCAAACACTGCTCAGGAACTCTAGTTAGAAAGTCTTGCAGGGTCTACAAGTGGGAGAAGGGGGTCGGGAGCCTGGAGAAAAGGAAGGCAGTGAGACAAGAAAAGGTAACGAAAAGCTGAGCCAACATCTGAACTGACTTTTCCTGTATTTTCTCAGGTTCCATCCTGCTCACTAGTCTCTGTCCTTCTATTGTTGGACACAGTAGAGAAATGGGCCATGCCATTTAAGAAAGCCTGAAGGAGCCACTGACAAACAAGAGGCCATCATGTTCTTCCCAAAACAACCCCACTGATGGAGCTGCATGGGACCCCAGCTGGTGGTTGGACCGCAAGTCCCAAAGATCAGAAACAGTTTGCTCCAGGTCATACTGAAACCCTACTACCTTAAGAGGTTTATGTAAGATTTTCTCTCTACAAATCACATTTAAGGGTAATATTACTTCTCTCAACTCATAAACATCTTTCAATAGATCGCAGTCACCAGTTCCCCCCAGCAAACCACTTTATCCGAGGATGCATTAATGAACATGTTTAGTTGGTTGCATCTGTGGGTGTTACAATGGACTTGGGAATGTATGTTAATATATTTACATGTGTCTAATTTGGGGACTGGGTTCAAATCTTGGTCAGGCTCAGTCTCATCCATGACTTCTGTGTCTCACGGTTATACGAAAATCTTCGTGTTTTTTTTTTGTTGCTTGTGGGGTTTTGTGGGGGTGAAGATTAAGTGTGTAATACATAGAAAATGGCACAGTGTCTGGTTTTAATTCTTATAAATGCAGATTTTAATATGGATGTGCCCTTTTGTTTACTTTGCTTAAAATCTTCACATTTTATTTCTTTTGAATTAAGAACTAGATTCCTGCCCACTTGACTAAGTATTAGCCTGGTTTGCTTTAGGCATGTCATTCCTTCGGTGAATAAGCCACGAGACCCTGTGCTGTGCCTAGAGTTGTTTTAGGTGAAAAGATGGTGCCATAAAAGCTCTGTGATCTAGAATATTCCTCCAGACAACTGTGCCTACTTGGGTGACTCTATGACCACTTTGCATATTCCATATTTACGTCACACTACACAAAAGCTTTCAGACACTGCACTAAACAAGATATTGAAGACAGCAGCTTTAAGAAACTAAGCTGGAAAGCAGTTTAAACAAAGCAGAAGCCCATCCCTCTTTCCTATGGAAGTCTATGGGCTTACATTCTACAAGATACCAGAACTACCAGTCATAGGGGTCGCTTTTCAAGCTATTCTCTAGATTTTTCTAATCAATATAATAATGTAAGAGATAGTACTGGACATAGTCTGAGTCTTGTTCTTGATGGCAGAGTATTGCACACCAAGCTTTCACTGTTCTAATAGTGCTCTTTAAAAGCTGCCTGCATGTAAGATACCCGTGAACCAAATGACAATGAGATTTATCTACAATGTCTCAACTCAAAACCACTTGGACACCCTGTTAAAAATTTTTGTTAAAAAATAAAAAAGGGGGAAGTTGTCAGAACAGGGTCTGAGACTGGAACTGTGTGAGGAGAATTCTGAGTCTTGTGAAGAAACTCCAAAAAACAAGATGAGAATCTCGTGACTTCAGTTTCTTCAAAAACATGAATTTGCTCTTGGATTGTGTTTTCGTGCCCAGGTGTAGTAGATAGAAGTGATTTTACTTCAGACTATTTATTACAACCAGCTATTGTTATTTGTTTATATGCCTCTATGGAAAAACATGTTTTTGCCATGTGAGGCTTGTCTGCCACATACAGCTTGTCCTTGTGACTGTACACTTTACTCACGTGACTCCTCTTAGCCCTCAGAGTATGAACTTCCTAATGCTCTGAGTAAAGTAGATGATTGCATGAGACTTTAGTCCACCTCACTGATTAGCTCCATTCTCCCAGGTCCCACCGCCTCCAAAGCAATGACAGAAGTCATTGGGTAGTTTGGAGGTGAGGTGAGACCATGACATCTAGTTACATGGACTGGAGACCCAGGATCTTTGATGTGGGGTGTCCTTCTGTAAATGTGTTGTTTTTAATTGGTTGATGAATAAAGCTGTTTTGGCCAAAAGCTTACTAGAGTACAGCCAGGTGGGAAATCTGAACAGAGATATATGCAGAATAGGCAAAGTCAAGGAGATGCCATGTAACTGCTGATGGAGAAAGACACTGCCGGAACATTACTGGTAGGCCACAGCCTTGTGGCAATACAAATTAATAGAAATGGGTTAATTTAAGATATAAGAGTTAGCCAGGAATATGCCTGAGTCACTGGCCAATCAGTGTTCTAATTAATATAGTTTCTGTGTGATTATTCAGGTCTGGGAGGCCAGAAAATGAACAAGAAGTCTCTATCTACATCTAAAGTTTCCAGGACCTCCCAAAATAGTATCACCAGCATTTAAGCCTTGAGCTCATGGAGGGCATTTCATACTCAAACAACACATCTGTTAGGTACCATTGATCTTCATGTGGCAGACAGCACATGGGCTACCTGACCACAGGAAGCTCCTCACAAGGAGATGGGAGCCAAGGAACTGGCCTTCGTGCACCACTGGGGTCGGAATGCCTCATCTCTGGAATCTCACATGTGTCTGTCACTTACCATGCTTCCTGTCCTCACTCGGACTCCCTACTGCAGGACAGCCTGTAGCAGAGCACACATTTCATATGTTTTGACATGAAAACCACGCAGAGCATGACCAGCCCTTCTGGGCTCCATTTCTGTCCTCACAGAACAAAGATGCTGCACTGCTCTCATTGGCTTAGAGGTTCAGCCTGCTCACAGAATGGAAACACAACAAGCAGTTAGGACACTACCAGTTGGCAAGGACTGACTGAGCTGATAAAGACTCATAGAGAAGGGGGGTCATGAGCCAACCCTGTTAGAGATAATTCAACGTGATTAACCCCAGATGTATGTCTTGGAGAGAACTAGACATAAATAAGCGTGTAGAGGCTACTGGAATTGAGGCACACACCAATTTTCCACAAGGTTTTCCAGCGATAATTTATCTGATGTTTTTTGTGTCTCTAAGAGTTCATTCTCTGCAGAGCTATGAAGTAAGTCAAGTGTGCCAGCTACAGTTTCAGAGCCCTCTTTCTGGCTTCAGTATGGAAGGGCAGGCTGATGTTTCCTTCACAGGTGGGAAACCAACTAACTCTCATGCAACAGTATTCCATTCCCTGAGCGTACTGTGGTCTCCTGCAAGCCCGACAAATAAGTTCTTTACAAAGTCAGAAATGTGATGACTGTTTATGCTTTTCTTGTTCTATACAGATCAGTGGCAGCTCATGAGGATATTTGAGGAAAGACAGCTTACGAGGCAAAGAAAAGCAATGGTAGGGATGGAAAATGAAGCCAGGATTCAGTCTAGCTTTAAAAGGTTCCTGTTTACCTAGGAAGGTTTATGGACCTTTCTAAAAGTCATTTACTAATCTGACTCAATGCTTCAGTGATGAAAAATTAAAAAGGAAATTTAGTCCTTTATCTACTTCACAGCTTTTGAAACATCACCATAACAAATCATTTGCTTAGAACCCTTTCTTAGAATTGAGACTAACTGGAATTTCTCAGTTGTCCTTATAAAGATAGTTTAGCATCTTGAGATAAACTCCTCCCAAGGACAACAAACTCATTGAGCAGTCATGACAGCTGATCACAGCACACCCAGAGGTGAGGTGAACAGCCACTCTGAGGCATTCTCCAAAGACACCAGTCTATGTGTCAAAGAGAGATATCTAAAAGAATCCTGGGTTCAGTGAATTTAGCAGTCAGGCATGTTCATCTGAAATGTATTAAAGCTGCTCTCAGACACGTCAGTAACTGAAACTTTGATCTGACCACAGACATGCCATCCTCGGCCTTCAAACTGACCCTCAGAACTAAGTTACAGTCTTCTGATCATTAAGAATACCTTCTGACTTTTCACACAGTAGATCCCTCCCCGAAAACTCCTCAGAGAGGGAGACCATAACCAATGCCTCTCTTACAATCTCATTCTGATGAAGCCAGCGCCCATCATCACTCCATTCTAAAAGTGGTATAGTTTCCACTCTCCCGCCACTTTGTGGTTCAAAGCCATAAATGTTGCCTCATTTTGTAAAACTTTGAGGCATAGTTTCAAGATGGAATCTGTCTTTTCATGAAGTGATAGACTGAGTTCTCTAGATGGTCATAACATATACATATGATTTATAGACTTGGCTTCCATGACAGAAGCCAATGACTACAGCCATTTGCATGGTAGAGAGGCAAAGAATTGTGTTTCCAGGCCAAGAAGCAGGGTGGTTCAGCAGTGGACAGACAGTGCTGAACCCTGAGGTTCCCTGAAGAGTTACACTGACAGGGGAAGTGGCAGGAGTGACAGATGTAGTTTCTCAGAAAAGGAAGGGGCTTTGAGGCACAAAAACTGAATTCCCTGTTCATCTGGTACATCAGCCCATCAGAAGAGGCCACCCATACTTGGTGTGGACCCTAGTATCATTGTCCTATGTATCTCTTGTCACTTATAATAACCCCACAGACCCATGGGTGAGTTTCACCAGTCCTAGACATCACTTGATCTGGTCAAATTGACAACTGAGAGCAAATGTCACCAAATGCACTGAATTGCAATTCTAATTGGTCACAAATAGATTAATTTCATTTGCTCTTTATTGGGTTAATTTTATTCACAAGGGACATATGAAACACTGAAATGCTATACTTAACAAATCAGAAAGCCTGTATGAACCGGTTCAGATTTCTCTGACTTTCAAACACAACTGGTAAAACTAATTTCACCAACTGGGAGTTATAAAAGAAAATAGCTGCCTCAATCAAACTGGGGGGTGAGCAGGAGCTACACCTGATTTCTGCATCAATTTACTCTGCTGTATACATAAGTTCAGTGTGGCAAGAGAGCTTTGAGACCAATCATCTTGCTGATATTCTGAATCTGAATAATCCAGTAAAGTGGAATATTTATTTTCATTTAAAAATTTACATAATTCAACATTCTACCCAAGAAGCTATCTTATTTCAATAATAGCATATTATAAATATATGTGCGTATACAGTGTATGTCTGTAGTATATATGAGTCTGGTATATATTTGTGTGTTTATATGTTTGGGGGCTGTACAGAGGTCAGAGGAGGACATTGGGTATCTTGTTCTATTATTTTCTCCTTTTCCCTCAAGACAGGGTCCCTTATAGAACTTGGAGCCACAGTAGCAACCAGCGAGTCCTAGCAATCCCCCAGTTTCTGCTCCACCAGTGTTTTATTTACAGTCACGTGTGGTCATGCCTAGCTTTTACATGTATACAAACACATGTCTCATGCTTGCATGGCAAAAACTTTTACCCACTGAGGCATCTCCCCAACCTCTATACATATAACTTTCAAATTCTTTAATTTTGCTATTTTATTTCCATTAATAGAAACCATTTTTCTATTACCATCGTTGGTGAATTATCTATTTTTTTTTGAAATGCTACCGTAATGGGGTTCTCCTAGGAGTGATGGAGTGATCCTAGGTAAATTTCGGTTGTCAACTTGATTAGATTGAGAAGTAACGAGGATAAAAATAAAGCAAATCCCTGTTGAAGGCATTTCCACAAAGGATTAAATAAAATGGAAAAATCTTCCCCAGGTGGGCTGGAGACACTGATGGCAGGGGGAAGAGCTGAAAACAGGTGTATTCTCTCACTGTTTCGGGGTTACTGTGGCATGATCTGTTTTGTTTCAACAAACCTTCCCTGCCATATGGACTTAGAAATCATAAGTAAAATACATCTTTACTCCCTTAAGTTGATTTCTCAAGTATTTTTGCCTCAGTGACCAAAAGACTGACAAATGGAGTTCTAACCTGTCTCAGCCTAGACCCAATTATTCCAACACTCAATTCCTCAGAAGCAGGTGTAGAAGAGGACTGATGTTTAATGTGCGACTTTCCCCAGAAAATTCTAGCAGAAAATTCTAGACTGAATAAAAAAGAGAGGACAGGATAGATTCTTTTAAAGTGCTTAAATGTCCCTATAACCATTTTTTAATTAGTGTTGATATCAGGAAAAATATATCTTGGCCATGATCATGTATTAACAATTAGATAATTGCAGGCTGCTGGCACAGTGGGAGGTACCAGTGGTCCTACCCAGTTGTGAACCCTTTGAATGACAAAATCAACCCCCTAGGCAAATGTTCCCACATGTGTAATAGTGACACAAATATTGGAGGGGTAACCAAAGGCCCTCTGGTTGGTATCGAAGCCTTCCAAGAGATGGAACCCACACCCAGTACTGTAAATATGGTTTCCAACCCATGCCTGGGAAAGAAATAGCCCCTTGTGAGGTGTTTACTACTGTTGTTTAGCTAAATTGGCAAACCATCAAACTCAATTCTAAAAATCTCTGTTTATACCCATCTATAAACTATTCTACCCTCAGTCTTAATCAAACAGGCCTGTCTGTGCAGTAAGTGGAGATGAAGGCATATTTGTGGTCCCTCAAGGTTATGAGAATAAAGTTTAAGTGGGTTTCTGAACCCATAGTCATAGGGTTGAACTCAGTGGGTCACAAAACAAATAAAAAGAAGAAAGTGAGACAAAGATTTTCAAGGGACCACTGAGGAGCAGGTTGAACCATACTGTGCTTTCGCTCCCAGCCGCCCAGACCCAAATAATCACACAGAAACTATATTAATTACAACGGTGTTTAGCCTATTAGCTCAGGATTCCTATTAACTCAGCCATATATCTTAGATTAACCCATTTTTATTAATCTGTGTATTGTCATGAGGTATAGCAGAAAGGTTCCATCAGTATCTTTCTCCTTTGGCAGCTACATGGCATCTCCCTGACTCTGCCTACTCTCAATATATATCTTTTCAAGTCTGGCTATATTCTGCCCTGACATAGGCCAAAGAAGCCTTATTAAATAACAAATAAAAGCAACACATATACCGAAGGACAGCTAACATCATCTCCCCTTTTCTGTCTAAATAAAAAGGAAGGTTTTAACTTTAACATA
>LOJH01036367.1:0-15206 GCA_001685095.1 Ellobius talpinus | reverse complement strand
AGTGTCCATTAAGCACTATTTGTAGAAAAGCCTACAGAAATGGGAAGTGTGATGAAAACAACTTGTAAAAAAATTAATAGGAGATACTACCCATGAGCGAATGCTCACTATGAATTCAAATCATAGTTCGAGCATGGTGTGGCCCTCAAAGAAAGGGTCTGAAGCTGAGAAATCTTGTAGTGCTGCTTTACCCCTGAGCTCCAGTCTAAGCAGGTCTGTAAAACAGTAATAAAGAATGAGGGTAGAAAAAAAGACAGTATTCTGGAGAAAGAGAACCTAGATGGCTCAAGAAAAGACCAGTCAGAGGGAATGACAAGAACACTGGAGGACAGAAGAGGCATAGACAAGACACCACACCCCAAATATCATCACTGCCACCTGCAGTCCTCACTACCCTCCCACACTGGTGTTGATAGAGGTTTCTATCCTTCCCGGTCCCACAGGTGTTCATTCCCAGAGAAACATACAGAGGTCTACATTAATTAATTATAACTGGTTGGCCTATTAGCTCAGGTTTCTTATTAACTTTTACATCTAAAATTAGCCCATAATTCTTGTCTGTGTTAGCTACATGTCTTGGTACCTTTTATCAGTGAGGCATTCTCATCTTGCTTCCTCAATGTCTGGGTGATGACTGCAGACTGACCCTTTCTTCCCATAATTCTCCTGTTTTCTTTGCCCCACCTCTACTTCCTGCCTGGTCACCCTGCCTATACTTCTTGCCTGGCTACTGGCCACTCATCATTTTATTAAAACAATACAAGTTACAGGGTACAAGAGCACTGTCCCACAGCATACTGGTATTTGTATTAGTTAGAAATATATTTAGAAATTTGCATTAGTTAGAAAGAATTTGTTATTCAAGGGGAACCCTTTGGTGGATGGCCACTTGGCAAGACACCATAGGGAACTATCCCTCTGCATCCTCCTTTGGCATTCTGGGTCCTCTGGTTGAGTCTGCAGACACCAGAAAGGTTAAGTGTCTTGGGGAATAGATGGCTAGAGTAGAAAATAAAAGCCTTTCTGACTTACATTCCCAGTTTTTCCACCTGCAGAAGAAGGTTCTAGAGTAGCCTTGGATCCTTAAGAGGAGACTATCATGTTGCTATAACCCAGAAGCAGAGGGTCTCACAACCAACCTTCCTGGGCCTGTACTCCAAGCAAAGCAACCTGGAGACAGACACAGAGAAACACACTAGATGGAAGGGGCTGTGAGAAAGCCATGTAAATACTACAAACAAAGAGCAAAGCCAATTCCCAGTCGTAGCAGACAGTGTGTTCCAACAACCAATGGAAGCCCTGTCAGACAGGGAAAGAGTCACTGAGAAGGAAGCAGGTCTCTTTCCTTCCTTTCCATTTTCCAATAGCGTATGGTAAGGAGACTTAGGAGCTCATTTGGAAGTGGCACGACTTAGAGATCATCTTAACGGTGTTTTCTGTACACTTCAGTTTGGGGATTAAAATGACACCTGGTATCTCTGATGATGTTTCTACCTCACTGGACAGACTTCAATCAAAGCATCAAGGCTTGATACAGGGAAGCAAAAACAGCTGTCTCCAGGTTGCCTGGGCTCTTCCAGACTCTTGATGTCCCCTCCCTGTCCCCTATATAGCGTGTGAACAAGAGCTCTGAGAAAGAAGCTGTGTCTGTGGAAACGGACTGGCGGACAGAACTGCAGTGCTGTAGGAAGACTGCAATGTTACAGGTCCACATGCTGATTGTCCTATCTTGGGCTATTTTTAACACTCCCACCCCACATAGCCATCTCCTATCTACCTCTGTGTCAGAACTAACATTCTGTGACTAATAAAAAGCCTTGGGAATCTCGTACCTAGCAGACCCCTTGCAGTGACCAACCCAAAAGCAAGAATGTCACCAGATGCTATCAGGTGACCTATAGAGAAGCTTCCCCCATCTTGCTGTAACCCTCTCTGATGCATCCATCAATGTATTTGAATTGCCTTTATGACTTTCTTTGTTCTATAAACTACAAAACGTCACAAAACTACACTGGAACGTGGAACTTGGGGTAACCTGAATCTGTGTCCCCAGGTCACAGTCACTCATAATGGCACCAGAATAAACTACCTTATTCCCATTAAGAAGAGAACTGAGAGCTGTGGGGGTTGTTTTGTTTTAGTTGGAGTTTTTGTTGTTCTTTTATTTTGTTTTTGCATTGATCAGTGCCAACACTAGAACCCAGAAACAGTGGCAAGCCGGGACTGAGGTTACCTCAGAGCTAGCAAAAACAGAGGCTTAGGGTCTTGTCAGGGAAGAATGCAGATGGTGGCAGGTCAGTCCACTTTTTAAAAAAAAATCCACATGCCAGGAACTCAGGTTGGCAGAAGTCAAGCCAGCCTGATAGACTCAAGATCAGCCAACAGAGTTGTCCTGCCCTTTGTCCTGCAGGCAGAATGACAAGAACAAGAACAGGAACAGGATGGAAGGGGGATGCAAGCTGGAATCACAAAGGGACTCAAAGAGAATGCCCTTCCTTCAGTGTCCTGAGATTCGGCCGCCAGTCTTGGCTGTCATATAGGCAGACAAGTTTCCTTTATGGTACACAGAGTCCTGGAACCTGTCCAGTCTCGGAGATGAAGTTAACTTTTGAGGCTGTGTAATCTGGCAGGGAAGAGGCACAGTTAGAAGAGCACATTTCATGTTTGAGTGGACTCAATAGTTTGTTAATAGATTCTGTGGCGGGGAGAGAAAGGGGAAAGGAGAGATGGGGGTGAAGGGCGGGAGAGGGAGTGGAAAAAGAGGGAGGAGAAGTGGGGAGGACAAGGATGAGGAAAGAAAGTTTACCAGCATTGATTAATGTAAACTAGCTGGTTCTTTGCCCACCTTTTCACACAGCAGAGCAAAGAGGACTGAGTTATCTGTTAGATGGGAAGCTTCCCAAGGACTGGGCTTGTGTTTCTTCATGGTGTGAGCTCTCTGGCCTGGATTAGGAAATGCCCAATAACCAGTGACGGTATGGATGAATGAGTCTTGCTTGATGAACACAAATTAATATGTGTTGACCACTGTCCAGTTTGTGTGAGGCAACATACATTTTCCTGTAATTTGCACAGCCGTGGGACAAATGAGAGAAGTGATGTTGGCAAGGTAGGCCAGAGCAGAGGACTTTGGTTTTTTTTGGTGTTGTTGCTTTTTGTTTTTAACCTGACCAGTGAGTGATGGGTTTCCATCCATGTGGTAATTAAGTATTCAGCCCATAGCTAGACGGTATGCACAGCAAATTCTACCTGATGCGACAGCATTATGGGACAGCAGTATTTCTGAAGGGCCGTAATAGGCAGTATGACAGGTGACATGACTGTGGATTAGGAATAGACTCCTTTCAGTGAGCCGGATGTGTGCTAAATGTGTGCGTATACTGTGTGCCCAGACTTCAGTGTGGGTGCTGAGGATCTGAACTCATGCTTGTGTAACAAGCATTTTATGGACTGAGGCAACTCTCCAGTCCAGTGAATATTTTGAAGTGCTGGGCAAATAGGGTTTGGCTAATAATTGACCCGTAGAAAGAATCAGAAGCTGAAGGAGAAATCAGAGTAGAAGTATAATTAGATGAGCCTGGTGGATGATGTTGGGCACAGGCTTCTGAAGGATCCCCAGACGTGGAAATGCAGGCAAGTAGACAAGTCTAAGACCCAGCCTATGGAGGGGACGAGATTCTTACTATGTTCGCCAGGGAATCCAACTCTAAGTTCATCCTGTTCTCGTCAACCTATTAAGGCTTCTCCATGCTCAACTCTCCCCATACTAAAGGGAAACAAATAGACCAGTCAAGAAATAAGCACACTTCCCCTCTTGGCAGGCAAGCGTTACCAGTTTAAATTATCTCCACTTTGATCTACCCCCCAACTTGTGTACATGCTGAAGAATATATCTTTCTCCACTCGTGAGATGGCTTTCCGTGAGGACAGGTGCACTCTCGTTGCCGTTGCTAAGCCTCAACAGCACACTTCTGAGCATATCCTCACCCCAGCAGCCAACCTCAGTGACCACATCCTCTTCCTTGATCAGACTCTTCCCTCTCGCGAGTTTCTCTGTAGCCTTGCCTTTCTGTGTTACATTCCTTCTCTATCTACTTCTTACTACAATAGTATTGATCCTACTGGGTTTGGAGTGTAATCTCTCATGATGTGTTCCCCTTGTGAGAGGTAATTCATTCTCTTGGGTTTCAGACACAAGTGAAAATGACACTGGGCCTAGATAAACTTTAACAGATCTTTTATCAAGCAAGTCTCCACTCTTGTGTCCATGAAGCTGTTTCCTGGACATCTCCTCTGGGTTATCTCTGAGCACATATACCACATTGATGCTCATAGGGGCAGTTTTGATCTGAGAGACTAACTAGAAACTAACAAGAGCCAAACTACACATAGCAAAACTTCCAATAGATAGAGAGGAGGCTTCGGAATCACCTATTACAGGCCAGAAAGATGACAGAGAGGCTAAAGGCACTTGCAGCCAAGCCTGACCACCTGACCTGAGCTCCATCTCCAGATCTTACATAGGGAGATGGAGGAGAGTGAGGGGAGAGTACACTTCTATAAGTTCTCCTCTGACTTCCATGTGCATCCACAGATCAATAGATAGATAGACAGATAGATAGATGTAATTAAAATAGAATCACCTGCCATGAGTAAATAACAACACTGAAATAATTCTCTGAAGAAAATATTGGGCTTAAAAAAAGATTGATTTATTTATTATGTTTACAGTATTCTGCCTGCATGTGTACCCCAGAAGAGAGCACCAGATCTCATTATAAATGGTTATGAGCCACCATGTGGTTGCTGGAATTGAACTCAGGACCTCTGGAAGAAGAGTCAGTGCTCTTAACCACTGAGCTATCTCTCCAGCCCCCTAGGCTTTGTTTTTTAAGTTAAGGCAAAATACACCTGAGAATAGCAAAAAATAAAAAAAGAGAAAAATATTATTGCTTGCAACTTGATGAAAAATCAAAACGATCTGATGAAAGTTTAGATCTCTAAAATTTGATGCGGTAAATTTGACACCATAGAAGCAGTTCTATAAGCTCAAATGAGATTTAGCATGGAAAAGAGTTAAAATGCAAATATCTGAAAGACAGAAAAAAAATAAGTTGATATATCAGGACTTTATTGTAAAATTCACGTTAGAAAGATTCTGTGCTGGTACAAATTATATTGGTACAATAAAAATCCAAGAGGAAAGAATTTAGATCTGTCATATTGAAAATTAAAGCAAAGATTTAAATGGTGAAATAGAGTTCTCCCAGAACAAATATTTGCCACAAAGCCCATTAGTGTTTGACATGTCATATGATGATGGAGTCTTCATATACAATAAGAAAAGAATCAGGGTTACAATATATAGATCTATCACAATAAAAGTCAAAATGCCTTACCCCTCCAAAGAGTACCCCAAATCCAAATTTCCATATCAGACTCATTTTATATTCTCCACATTCTTAGTTTTCTTTCTCTGTTGCCATGACAGAAAACCACAGACTGGATAAATGACAACAGAAATTTGTTTGGCTGTTATTTGAAAGTATTAGGTACTTTCTCACTGTTATAAAATATCTGACAAAAAGTAACTTAAAGAAGGGGTGCTCTAGTTAATTTCTGTTGATGTGATAAAATAATTAACAAAAAACAACTTAGAGAAGAAAGGGTATACTTTACCTCTCAATTAAAGCAGCTAGTCACATGCCATCCCATCAAGAGCAGAGAGAAATAAATATGCTTGCTTTCTTACATGTGCTTAGCTAAAATTCTGTACTCTTACATAATCCAGAATATCCTTCCTAGGGAATCGTACCACCACCCACAGTGGGATAGGCCTTCTCATATCGATTTACTTAAGACAATCCCCACAAGTATGCCCACAGGCCAACCCAGTGTAGACAACACCTCACACAGATATCTTCCAAGGTAACTCTAGGTTGTGTTAACAAAGATAACCATTACAGGGGGTTTACTGTGGCTCACAGTTCCAGAGTCCTGTCTGTCATGGCAGAGGCATGGTATCAGGAGCATGAGGCAGCTGTTCACATTGCATCCGCAGTGAGGGTGAGGCAGAAAGCAGTGGCTGCTCATGCTCAGCTTGCTTTCCTATTTTGATTCATTCCAGCACCTAGATCCAGGGAAAGCTGGTGCCTACGCTTGGGCAGGTAGGTCTTCCCACCTCCACTAACACAGTGCATGGACTCCCTTACAGGTACGCCCAGAGCTTTTTCTCCTGGGTGACTCCAGACCCTTTCAAGCTGACAGCCAATATTAACCACCACAGCTGCGAAGACTTTCCACTGAATCATAATGCGGTGGGAAGCAGCACCTCATGAGAATGTGTATCTGTGCATATGCACATGCACATGAAAGGGAAACAGAGACAGAGAGGAACGGAGGGTGGAATATCCACAACAGGGCCCCCTCCTGTGATACATGCATGAACCTAAACACGAGAGCACAGCCCCAAAATGCTAATCACTACATAAAGGCGCAGCTCTTAATGTTTGCTATGGCAATTAAATTCCAGCATGATTTCTTGGAAGGGACATTTAAGACATAGCAACCAACTGTAGCTTATGAATTCTCCATCTTGCATTCCCTATGTCACACATGGACCATCAACCCAAGTCAAAATCCTATAATCTTCCTTAAAGTTTTTCCTCTCCTTCCTTCCTCACGATGACCACTGCCCCCCCCTTTTCTGGCTCTGTAAGTTTCTCAGTGTGTTGTGTCTTCCCCATTCCCACTGCTGCCTATGCTACCTTCACTTTGGTCTAACTGCAGCCTCTTAACTGGCCATACTGGTTCACTGAACCCTTTCAATGTACTCCACACCTTGCCAAGGAAAGAGATCTTCCCAAAACACAAATAGGATCCTGTTCCCTTCACAGGTTCTGTGTCCTCAGTTGGCTTATAAGGCCCCTCCTGATGCTCACAGCTCTAACCGAGTCACATCATCACAGAGACATTGCAGCTCTCCCTGTGTTTTGAGCTTGCACTGTTCTGACTCTGACGTAGTCTGTGCACTTTGCCCTCCACTCAATGCCTTCCTGATGCCCTCACTCCAACCCTTGTCCTCACAAATCCTGCTCATTCATCAATGATTATTTTGCAGTTGTCTATTTTCTTGTCTGTCCCTTTTCATAAAGCCTTTAGGGCAGGGTCATGGCCTGTTCACCTTCATGTTCTTAGTACTAAGTATAGTAAATAATACTTGCAATTACCAATGAGTAATAGGGCTCTCTATACATGTTGAGTTGATAGATGGAAGTTATTTAATCTTGACCACAACCCTGCAAAACAGGTATTACTGTCCTCATTTAAGGAAGCTCAAAGAAGTTAATTGGTTCCAGTCCCCAAGGCAGGTAAGGAGGAATATTCATCCTCTAACATCGCAATTATGATGCTTGTGTGTGTGTGTCTGTGTGTGTTCTTTCTAGCCTATTGTTTTGGATCTTACAGATGAATGTCATTAAAAAACAAAAACAAAACCCAGATTCGGGAAAAAGGCTCCCACAAAGGTGGCATTGGGAACTACAATGGCTACTTTTCTCATGGTTGTGGCAAAAACATCTGACTGAAGAACTTTATTGGCAGGGTTTACTTTGGCTCCTGGTTTGAAGGTAGTGAGGGCCTGGCATCAGGTGCTTGAGGCAACTGCCTGAATTGCATCAGCAGTCAAGAAACAGACTGGTGTTCAGCTTGCTTTCTCCTTCTTATTCATTCCAGGACCCCAGACCATGGAATGATGCTGTCCATATACAGAGTGGCTCTTCCGCATTAATTGACCCCCCTCTAGAAACCACCTCGCAGACACGCTGAAAGGTTTTTCTCCCGAGTGACTCCAGGTCAAGATGACAATATTAGCCACAGGAAAGGTCAACAGAGGAGGAAGCACTTTTAACAAAATGCTATGCAGTGTAGTCTGAAGATTAGGGAGGTGGAAAGTTGTTATAAACAGAAGAGAGAGGTGGCCACAGAGGAAATGGTAGTGAAAGATGGCTATGGGGAACTTCAGAGATTTAGGAAGAGATAGAAGGGCAAAGCTGGAGGACAATCCTTGGAAGATAGAGAAAACACAGTTTCCTTATCCATCAGCCACTTTATCAAAATGAGTAAGAAATTAGTATTCTCAGTATGGCATAGATGACAGCGCTGCGCACGCAAATATTTTGACATCTGAAAACACTGAGATGATTAATGTACAAGAGCGTAAATTCCGGCCAGGGTGAGTTCTCAGAAGCTTACGCATTGCACAGAGAGTGTCTTTTCTGGACACGGCCAGAGTCCTCAGGCAGGCCATTATGAATGTATTTCTTCATGTCTTGTGCCTCATCAACGCATTCCACTGTGTTCCAAGTGCTAATTAGAATTGCACACCAATTGCCAAAGTAAAAGCAAAAGCACTTACATTATAACAAGTGTCTAAATGAAATGGCTCGAAGTAGAGAGTCTCATTGCAAGCTGACATATGCTCCTCAGCCACCCACAGAAGGGTCTGGGGAGAAGACTGACACAGACCAGAAAATCAGTGTGCTTTCCCTCTCGGAATTTATAACTATTCCAAATCTTCTAGAATTTCGAAATTTACAAATAACAGCTTCCTAAACGTCATCCCGTTCTACCTTTTCAGTAGAACCAAAGTGGTTCGGTTTGGGACTCTGAAGGAGCGGTGATGTGCATGTGATAATCATATTGTCTGTTAGGAGAATGTATCTGAGTCCCTTGAGAAATCCCCTCAATTAGCGATCATCTTTCAGCTGTACAAAGACAGTCTTTTAAATGTTTACCCAACAAGTGTTACCCTAACTTTCCATGAAGAAAAAAGAAGCCCGGTGCTAGCAAATTTTCCTCGCTACATATTGGACTTGCTACTGAGAATAAGACTTAGGACACCACTACGCTTACTAAACACAAGCTAATCCTCAGTGTTCCCGCCCAGCTGCTGTGGAAACAAGTGCAAGTGAATTTTCATACGTAAGAGTTCCAAACTGTTCAGTTTGGGAAGGTGAGGGCAGTGTCAGCAACCTTTTAAGATCCCCCAGCTTCCCAGCCTGTTTCTTGTCCATTCTTGCCCATTCTTCTACCTAGCCAATGTCTCATAGCATATTCTTTAGGATTATCTGGACACGGAAACTTTGTCTTCAAGTTCAAATCAAAGATTGCTGTGTCTTCCTGCCTCACTCTGCACATTTGCCTACATCATCTGTAGGTCCTTCAGATGCCTTCCTCAGCCCTGTTTTCTGCTTGGCAAGCTCATCTTTGCAACCCCAGTCAAGGGCCACTTCTTTAAAGCCTTTGTGGCTCCCCTCAAACTACAATTAGACAGCCTCTTCTTTGCACTACCATGACACCTCATCCACTGATCCCCACCCCCGCATGAGTGTGTCCACACACGCACACTACTACATCCATTTGTAGTATTTACTTCTGGGAGGGAAGTGCCTCTTAGTTATCTTGTCAGGCTAAGGCTTTGTGTAATACCTACCACATAAAAGCACATCAACAGCATGCACTGAAAAAGAGTACTACAGTCTGTTGGCTGAAGGTAGGCCATTCAAGATAAACATTACAGCTGAGGATTCAATATAAGAAAAATGATATTAAAAGAGAATGCAAAATCAGCATTTAGTGACAGCCTAAAATAATGCAAGAAGTAGCTAAAATCGCATGGTTCTAGGAGGAAATTTATTGAGACTCTAGTTTGTCCTTTGCTACATGAATTAGGACAATAAGGCCAACAAGCACAAGGCATATCTCATGACAAGAGTGGCCAGCCTCCTACCCAGCTCTCCCAGTCCCAAGTCAGAAGATTCCCCTGCCGTATTCCATCATTTTTCTGGAGAACATTTCTTGCCACCACTGAAAATCCCAGCCTATGTTCTAGTCTCATACAACTATTTTACCCACTTTGATGCAGGAAAAAAAAAAGCAGTTGTTTTGCGAAATCATCCGTTAGTTGAAAACATGTGCTTGCATGGGTGAGTCCACCTGTGTTTACTCGAGTCCCTAAAGGGATAACGGATATTGCCCCAGTAAAATGCTGGTGATTAGCAACTTTTAAAGCAAAATACTCCTAATACCAAGGAAAGTATTTCCTTGCCACGGAAAAATCAGTTATACAACCTATAAGATACCACTGTTAATCACACCAGGGGCTCTTTCCATGAGGCACGATTAAGTGTTAGAAATAAATGCAGACTGAAGGAAAACATCACGTTCCATTCAGTTCCAAAGTGAATGGAATCTGTTTATTTTAGTTCTTTTAACTCTGTATGAGACTGACTTTTATGGCTACAATAAGATAAACCAGATATCATGTTTCTATCAACCTTATAAAAGTAAAAACCACATTTCATAACACAGTATTGTTCTAAAAAGGAGTATCTATCCAGTTCTCAGATCTTAAACACCAGCACCACAATCAACATCCAAACTGGAGTTGCAAATGGTTTGCAGCCCGATAAGCGCATCTCTACACATTTAATGGCGCCATATAATATCTACTACATACGTGGATGAAAGGTCAGCATGAACTCTAAGGAGAATAAAGATCAGTGTCTAGCCTGGCCTTAACTTTCGTCGCAAGCAGAAATTCATGTGTGACTTACATGTGTCACGTTTTAAACACAGCATGTATGTGCCACGAGAGGACATGTGCTCAAGGGAGTGGGATGCAATGTTTGTATTGCTTGGGCAAAGCAGAATGAAGAGAACACAGTCTGGCTAATGCCACACTGTATGCTGTCTTTACTGCTGTTTTCAACACGTGACCACACACTACTCCTTTCTGTGAGAGAGACCACCTTCCTAGGTTATAGGGGGAAGCCAGGCAAGTTGTTCATGATTTGAAAGTGGCACAGAACGAGAAATGAGAGCAGCAGAAGCATTTCACAAATATACGGCCAACCCCGGAGAAGAACTAGAATAGAATGGATAGGTGTAAAGACAATTGCAAAGCCGGTGGATCTCTAAAACCAGGAAGGCACAAACTAAAAGGATTATTTTGAAAATGTGAAATTTTATTGAATATTTGTAATGATTTGTGGTAATCAGAATAAAAGTGAAAGATTAATCATTTGGTTATCATAAAAGAACAGCTAATACTGTAGAGTGAAGCATTATTTAAGTCCCTTTCATCAGCATTTTAGAACTTTCCATAAAGTTAAACACCTATACAGAGTTATATTGATTATAAATTTTAAATGTTGTCTAACAGAGCATGGATTATGTTCATACCTTTCTTTCCCTTTTAGTTTTTGGAGACAGGGTTTCTCTGTGTAGCTTTGGTGCCTGTCCTGGAACTAGCTCTTATAGACCAAGCTGGCCTCGAACTCACAGAGATCTGCCTGCCTCTGCCTCCCGAGTCCTGGGATTAAAGGTGTGCACCACCACAGCCCAACCACACTTTTGTCACATAAACAGAACTGGTCTTTCAGTTTTCAGAACTCAGTATCTTTGGCTAAATATTCCTTTTAGCAAAGAAATTATTAGATAAGAATATTTTGTATAATTTTCAGAGTTTAAAATACTGTGATCTCAGTCAAATATTCTCATGCTAAAGAAATACTTGGGGATAAAATTCTGCTGGTTACTGTTAAGTTGTAATGGGTATATTACAATTAAAGGTATATTATTCAGTGTGGTTACTTCTTCTAGAAACAAAGTTAATTTCTATGGAACAAATCTAGAAAGGATAAAAACATGAGAGTCAAACGTTGGAGGGGGGAGAATTGCAAAGGCAGAAAACACTACTGAAACCCAAAGATATAATAAACACACACCAATTTAGCGCAGACTCTTCATAGACCCAACAGTGTCTTTTTATTCCTAACCTTACAGGAAAGCCATTTAGATTTTTAAAAAGACCTCAGCTCTTAAGCTGGGCATAGTGGAGCACATGTGGAAGGCCAGCACTTGGGAGGCTGAGTTGGAGCATCACTAATCTTAAGGCCAGCCTGGGCTACATGAAACTCTACCTCCAAAGCAAACAATCAGGAGCTAGGCGGATGGCTCATCAGATAAGAGCTCTTGTGTCTCTTGCAGAATACCTGGGTTCAGCTCCCAGCACCCACACGATGGCTCACGGGTTATCTGTAACTCCAGTTTGAGGGGATCCAATGACCTCTTCTGGTCTTTGCAGGCTCCAGGCCCACACAAGGTACACACACAGGCACAAGGGCAAAACATCCATACACACATATAATAAATCTCAAAAAAAACCTGTATCTTTTTCTCTGAAGATAAAATAGCAAATGAATTAAATTCAGAGCTACAGTTTCAAAACTGAATATTGGCTTTCATGGTTCCAGAACTAGAAGTCATGTATTGTCAAAGTGGACTAGAGACAGACATCACTATACAAGAGATCAGTTGGATGTGCTATCAGGAAATTAAACTACTTCATAGTTGAAAACTGAAAACATTATAAAGGTGGTATTCTACGTTATCACAAAAGGAAAGGAGTACTCTTTTGGCCTATATATTAATTCCAGGGCCACACAAGTAAATGTGTAGTTGCAACAGTGTCAACCCTGAGACTTGTAACTACAAGCCTCGTACTCATTGCCATACTATTCCTTGAAGGAACAAATACACCGAAAAATCACTTATACTGAAGCATCACTCTAGGGAATCATGGTGCTCTTGCAGAGGACCCAGGTTCGGTTCCCAGCACCCACATGTTGGCTCACAACCACCTGTAACTCCAGATACAGGTGATCAGACGTCCTCTTCATGGGCACCAGGCATGCATGTGGTATGCATACATACATGCAGGCAAAACATACATGCAAGCAAAACACTCAAACATAAAATAAAAATAAATACAAAATGGCTTTGTCTTGCCATTTTCAATAGCCACACAGTGGCTATAACAACCATAACACTCTTCCCAACTTCTCAGCTTCTATCTACCCTATTAAATTTCCCCCAAATAGAAAATTTCCTTTTTGATTTTTTTTTTGAGACAGGGTCTCACTATGTAGCTCTGACTGTCTCAGAACTCACTGTGTAGACCAGGCTGGCTTCCAACTTGAACATCTGCCTACCTCTGCGACCAGATGCTGGGATTAAAGATCTGCACCACCACGCCCAGCTGGTTAATTCCTTTCATGAACATACCTAGTTAGCAGCATGTTTCTTGCTTGCAGAATTAAATTTACTATAGCTCATTATCATCCAAGTCTAGTTCTATAACTCAATGCAAAATATTTGATTTGGAGAAGGCTGCTATTTAAAACTCCTGTTTTTAAATGATAGTGTTGTAAACTTAAGCCTTTGTCTTTCTTTTATAAAAATTATGTTTAATTGGTACTTAAGTGTTCCTCAGAGACTTCCTGGTTCTGTACTAAGTAAGTTATATGTATCTTAAGGTTATTTGTAACCTAATTTTGAGGGTTCTGAATGCTTATTATTTTGAGGTTTGGGAGGAGAGGCCTCACGTCACTGAGGTTTAGTTTCCAGTTGCTAATCTTGCCTTGACCTTGAGTGTTAGAAGTACAGGTGTGTACCACCACACCTGGCTCCTAAGTGTTGATTAGAAGCACTGTTTCCTGGATTCTGAATTAACTGCCACAGGTCAAATCATCTTTAAAATGAAATGAAAAAAAAAGCTGGGTATGATGGTGTATAAGGTGGTGTATACCTTTAGTCCCAGCATTGAGGGAGCAGAGGTAGGGAGTTATCTGTGAGTTCAGAGCCATCTTGGTCTACACAATGAATTCCAGGACAGCCAAGGCTATGTAATGAGACCCTATTAAAAGCAAACAAACAACCCCCCAAAACAGAAATAAGTAAAATAAAATGAAAAAAAAACCTTTGTATATACAACAGGGTACTTGATGATTTAATGAGATACCAATACAAGGGAAGAATGCTGTTGAATTCAAAGCATTTTATGTGTACAGTGAGTTTGAAATTATGCAGTTTCACAAGTCAGATGCAATAATGTAGGCCTAGTATTAAAGCTCAAAAGCCCTTGAATTTCTCATGTGTCCATCATGCTCACTCTGGCCAGAATGCCTTCTTGGACAGGCTGAATTTCCTGACAGGGCCCCTCTCTCCCTCTTTGACTATTTAAGATAGGAACAGCCTTCGAAATATAGCATCTTTCCTCAGGTCTGAGACTCAAAACGCGACAAGCCCATTCCTACAAACCTCCCTTAGCAAATGGAGCAAATCCCTTCCAGATCCAAGTGAATGGCGGGGGCAATAAGCAGACAGATAAGGGACACTGACACTGGCAAAAGCAAGCAATAAAATCGGCTGCCTTCTTAGCAGATAAAACAGGGGGTTGTTTGCACAATACCAGAGAATAATGCAATCTAGGCTGGAAGGAACCTTAGAGGCTATAAAACTTAATGTCTTTTGATTTTCATGATTCTGATGATTCTGTTTTGACCAAACAAAGCCAAAACTGATTTTAAATATATATATATATTGCACTGTTTGGGTTTCCACAACGTAATGGATTGGTATTGGGATTTCTTGGACTTTGCAAGTTCCTCTTTAACCTTTCCTCTCCCCAAACACAGTGCTCTACTATCAAATGGCCTTGCTGCGCACAGTCCTGCAAACTGGGAGTTTACAGTCGGGTGTCAGGCTACCCCTCAGGATCTCCTTGATGTACCATGACCTGTTCCATCGGTTCTCTTAAGTGCAGGGCCGATCAGTGCGAGGAGAGGCATTTGTTATGCTTTTACTCATTAAAAAGTTGCAACGATACAGGTAAATTCCGAAGTGGGCAAGAAGGCAATCGAGGGGGCCACCGTGCCAGTTGCTGGAGCGCACTGCAATCACGCGGGAAGCCTGGGTGAAGGTCTCCAACTCTGAGCCGGATTCATTTCCACCCAGCCCGCAGCGGGTGAGCTCAGAGCGGCTAGCAGCGAGGGGTTATGGTCGCGGCCCCAAGGAAAGCGGTGACCAGGTGACAGAACCAGGCCACCTTGGCTGCCACCCGCTGTCACCTAATCCGAAAGGCAGCCCAGAATGTCCGCGGCGCGCCAGGCGCATCAAGCACACTGCCCGTCGGGCCGAGTCCCCCACCTGTTGGCACGCTCCCCCGAGCTAGGCTTTGGACACTGTCCACGGACAGGGAATGTGACAGACGATCATAAATATGCAGGACAGATGCAGCCAAGACAGCAGAGCCACCGGACCGGCGCCGCCGGGAGCCGCGGAGCTGGAGCCCGGCCTCAGTC
>LOJH01036365.1:0-15533 GCA_001685095.1 Ellobius talpinus | reverse complement strand
GAGGGAATTGGAAGGAGGGGAGGAGGTGGAAATTTTTAATAATAAAAATAAAAAAATAAAAAATGAAAAAAAAGAAAATTTGAAAAGACTATTTGAAAAATTTCTAATTTTTCTTTTATCCTTCACAACATGAACATATATAAATTCATCACTTTAAACAAAACTATAAAACACATAGAACCCAAACTTGGGTTATGCTTATAAAGAAAATATATATGTGCTTGTGATAGTGGTTTAAGTTTTACATCTTTTTGATCCCTGGTCTCTTAAACTAATGGAGTTCCTTTGTGAGTTTACATACCTAGGATTACGTTGCTCACATTAGAGACCTGCCAAATTTATTTGATTTAATTATAAAAGCAGAAAATTTAGTGAGTCTTATTCTAGATTATGACTTCATAATAGTTCTAGGAGCACAACAGAGATCTAATATTTCTTCTCGGATTTGTCAGTATAACTAAAAATATGCATATTAACATGGTTTACTATCTGTAGTGCTATTAAAGCTTGTATGTATGCAGTGTACATGTGGAGATTTTTGAAAAATATTGAGGCAGCACAGTAGTGAATTGGGTGTTTATCTGGGAGGAGTTGGAGCAGGGATGTACATTGTTGAAACACATTTCATATAATTTTGTTCAATTATATATTTTTTTGAAAATACAGGTGTGAGGCTATTGAAGACAAACATTCAGAATTGTGATAGAGATGCTGAAGTATGGTAATTCATGGTTGATGACTTCGAGTATGGGATTGGGAAGGTACTCAGTTGTCTTTAGGGGACTGGCCACTGGAAATTGGGCCATGCACCAGTGAGCATATGAATAACACAAATTGGACCTGGTGTATATTTCTTTTTTTCTTTTTCTTTATTATTTTTTTTCTTTTTGAGGTGATGGCACAAGGGGCGTAAGAGTAATGGACAGAGAGATCAGAATGCATTGCATGAAATTATGAAAAAATAAAAGCAAAAATCAAACACACAAAAATAAATGGCAAATGAGTAATAATGTTTATAGACTTTGAATTCCCAATCACATAGAACCTAATAAATGTATAGAGACATTCAAAGGTACAAATAAAATTCCTCATAATATTGTTTACAAAATAAAATATACTGGAACTGACTAAATGTTGGAGTACAGAAGAAGGTCTTTAGAACATTTTCAGCATTTAAAATTATAGATTGGTGTGTGTATGGGAAAGAATAAGAGCTTTTGGAGTTTTAACTTTTTCCTAATTTTGGCTTGCTTATTTATTTTTTGGTTGTTTGTCTATCTACCTGTTTAGTATCAAATGAAAGGATATGAATTGGTTGGAAGATGAAATAGGGAAGATCTAGGAGGAATTGGGTTGAAATATAGTGATGAAAATTTATTTTGATTTAAAAGCATGTAAATATTAAAAGATGTGATAATATTGAGAAAGCAAACAATATAAATGGAATACTTGATTTCAAGTGGAACTCTCATGATACTTGTTGAATCAATACTTATTTATTTTTCTCTCAAAATTGTTACCATAAACATTATTACCTTAAGAAAATAAAGTGAAAGATTAGTTGCACTATCAAGCAAGGTTTCTTAAGAGACAGAATTCCCATTTAAGTTATATTTGCTCCTCAGGCTTTAGTCAGTTTCTTTGAAGTCAACTCTGATATGCACTTGCATCATTTTCCATATTTTTATATTATGTTGCAATGCCTATTCACATAGTCTTTATTGCTTCATTTATTTATATACTTCATTGTTGCCTGTGTTGGTTTAATGCATTACAAGAGAAAACAGACTGTTGTTTTACTAGGTAAACTTACACCAGGTAATCTACCCATGAAGAGTCACGTGTGTGTGTATGTATATGTGTGTATGTGATATTTCCACGCTGAGTTTTCTGCTCATATCACTACCTTATGTTTTAACATATTACATCCACCACAGAATTTGTTGTATACACTCCGTTTAGACCAAGAAATTTAGCAAGTTTCACCACAAATAGCTAGGAAAATTCTTCAGAGTTGATGAATTGTTCTTTCTATCACATTCCATTGTCAATAATTTTATACCTGTAACTCCTTAAGTAATATTTAAATATATAGATAAGATACCTGTATTTTTACTATACTGTGATCTCAAAAAATATAAAAGAATGATTTGCCAGTATGGTAGGTGTGAACAAGGAAAGTTGCTTACTAAGACCAACAGATTAGAAATACAGGCTTACTTAATGATTTGCATCATGTCATGGTGTCTGAACAAAATTTTTATCTAGAATCTGAAGAGTTCCTGATGCTCAGCCCCAAAATAATCACATAGAAACTATATTATTTAAATCACTGCTTGGTCCATTAGCTCTGGCTACTTATTAGCTAATTCCTACATATAAATTTAACCTATCTCTATTAATTTGTGTATCTCCACGTGACTGTGGCTTACCAGTTAAAGTTTTTGTGTCTGTCTCTAGCAAGGCTACATGGCTTCTCTCTGACACCACCTCCTTTCTCCCAGTATTCAGGTTAGTTTTCACCCTCTAGCTACTTTATCAGGCCAAACCAGTTTCTTTATTAACCAATGGTATCTACAGCATACAGAGGGGAATCCCATATTACTTATGTTAAAAATATTTTAGTTGTCATTGTGAAAGAAATGGAACTATCTTTTAGTTTTATGTAAAGTTAAAATTAAATAAAGTCATTTGGTAAGAGAGAATCTCAGTTGGGGTAAAGCCTTCATGAGATTTGTTTGTAGTCAAGTCAGTAGTACATTTTCTTAGTTATCAACAGTAGTAGGAGGGTCAGTCTATTATGGCTGGTGCTATTCCTGGGATGGTGGTCCTAGATGCAATAAGAAAGCATGTTGAGAAAGCTAGAAGGACGCAATCCAGTAAATAGCACTCTCCAATGTTCTCTGAGTTTCTTTGATCTATGGACTGCAGGCTGTAAGATGCTATAAACTCTCCAAGCACCTTTTAGTCACAGTGTTTTATCACTACAATAGAAACTGTAAGACATTTTCTTTATCAATATTTAGGACCTTGAAGAAGGAACAGATTACTTACTCTGAATCATTGGATGTTCTTTCTAAATGACAGTTACATTTGTAGAGACCAAACTCAGATTTCTTTTAATAAATTTTTGAGTACTTCATTTCATCTTTAAAGGGATATGCAGTTTATAGTGGTATCTTATTCTTTTATTCTATCTTGCTTTGAACTCCAGGCACAACAAGTACTGTTGCCTCAACATTACAGTAACCGGGGTAACGTCCCATATTTTCCCATTAATTCATTTGTAAAGATAAGCATAGGTTTCAAGAGTTCATCAGACATGATCTAAGTGAGTGAGTAATGAGTTCAGCTGGTCACATCAGTCTGACATAACTTAGACAACAGTGTCCTTGTTATTTTAAAAAAATGCCTTAAAGTTTTGTCAGTTAGGACTGACAGACTTTGGATGATTCTAGAGATGTGTCCCTTAACAAGTTCTGATGGATGTAAGTACTCAGGAGTTTACCATGTCTAATACCTTGACACCACACAGAATTTCCTTCATATTATAATTCATGTACATCACCCTATAATTGATGTTATTTCTCAAAGGGAAATGTGCAATTGCATTGTCTACTCTGGGGAAATTTTAGCATGAATAAGATTGTTCATTTGACAGATGCCTTAGCACAATAGAGAAAATCCCTCAGAGAAGATTGTCAACCCTGTGTGTCTAAAGTAGATTATTATACTTAATGAATAAACTCACTGGATTCATTTTAGTCTGCTGAGATTAATAAACACTAAGTTTTTAATTAGATGCCACTGGAGAATTATGGATTGAGTGAGCTATTGTATAAACTGCCTATAGTTACTTTTAAAACTGTATATATTAAGTTGTGTATATAATATATAAATGGTGTTTCAGGCATTTAAAAGTCTCTTACTCATTGAAGGAAGGAATAATTTTTGGTACTATGAATTTGTATCTGTTTGATTCTAATTCCTCTTTACTTACTCACTCTCATTTTTTCTTATTTTCTATTTTGCTTGGGAAAATTTTAAATAGAATTTTCAAAACTAACAGTATGGTACAAAAATTATTTTAGGACTCCTGTTCAAGGAAATAATAAAAGGCTAATAAGAAAAAATAACTATGATTTATTCATATCTTATTCTCTTGTGAAATAATTATAGAGATACCTATTGACATACTTGAAAAAAACAGACTTTTATATGAAAATAACACAAATATAATGAAATATTTGACTTAAAAATCAAGCAGTGATTTTAAAACATCTTTTTGAATATAGGTTAAGGTATGCAAGCATTAGTGAATAGTTGTTTGTTTTACTTAAAAACAAATGAGAATAGATTCCTAATAAATAAACAATATCTTTAAAATGTCAAAGGAACCTGCCAATTGGAGTTAGGATGTCGACCATGCCTAGCGGCTGCCTGAGGCCACATCTAGGTCCGTGGCCCAGCTGCAGCCAGGGTCTGTGCAAAGTCTGTGGCTCAGCTTGCCCTTAGGGCCAATAAGGAGGCCCAGGATCTGGACCAGAGACTATAACTTGAAGTCTGAGTGCCACATCACGGCCGGGGCCTATACAGATATGGGTGAACTGCACTGCCACCCTGGGTTATGGTGTCATCTGGGCCCAGGTTATTGCTGAGTGCCATATCAGGGTCTGTGGCCCTATAGCATCAGAGTCTGAATTGATTTACATGGCCCCTGTTGCCACCAAGTACCATGAGAATGCCAAGGGTCAGATCAGCCACCTGAGTCCAGGTTGGTGTCCATGAGCTAGGAAGCATCCAGATCTGTGTGGCCTACACTGCTACACAAGGTCATGATGATGTCAGACCAGAGCTGCAGCTGAAGGCCATGTCAGGGTCCATGGCTCTACTGCAGCCAGTTTCTGTGCTGATGTCCAATGCACCTGTAACCATCAAAGGACATGCAGACATCAGAGATAAAGGGCCATGTTGGTATCTCAAGGCCATACAACTGCTTGTGCAGTGGTGATATCCAGACCCACCCACTGTTGAGGTCCATGTCAAGGTCCATGGTTTTACCACGGCTGGTGTCTGTGCTGAATCTGGTTCCTGCATTGCCAACAAAGATCACAGGAAGGACCAAGCTTGGGGATACAACCATTCCAATCTGAGGGACCAGTCGCTCCACCTAAAGCCAGAACGTCTACTAGGGCCAAGCTGCTGCCAAGGGCCATGTCTGAGTCTGTGGCCCAGCTACAGCTAGGGTCTATGTGGATGTCTGTGGCCTGTGTCACCTTAGTATTTCCTAAGAACCATGCAAGATGAAATCAGAGTCATACTGAGCTGCATAAGTCCTTTGCTGGTCCTTGGACAGCTGGCCTTGCCTCCAGCTTGACACCACAGCAAGAGAGTTGGCCCCTGTATGCTTGACAGATGGCTTCCACCCTTCACCATAAAGCAATGGTTAACCCACCCTGAGGGCATGCATGTAGGGGAGCTGACTCCTTCAACTCACTTAAGGTATGTGAGTGCAGTGGCCTGATCTTACTTAAGAGCATTGATTTAACCATCTATGTGAATAGTTATGAATTTATGATTGACAAATACACACATATAAATTTTATCAATTTACTATCTATAAATTATAAAACATAAAACAAGGTTAGTTAAGTCATATTTATATTAAATGTCTAAAAATGTTAAATATATATAATTTTTGAGTTATGTTCATGTGTGGATGTCTGAGGCATACATGTGGATGTCAGAGGCAACTTTGTGAAATTGTTCTTTCCTTGCATCTTTGTATGGACTCAGGGAATGGAATTCAAGTTGCCAGGGTTTTCTTCAAGATCTTTTATATGCTGAAATATCTCAAAGGCTCCAAATCTGAAGAACTTCAAGAATAGTGGCTAAAGGTGAAATTAATCTGAAGGATTTATGTGAATAAGAAAATGAGTTATCTCATTTATAAGATTGTCTAAACATTAAAACAAACACTAATATAAGCAATGTGTATATGAATCAATAAAATAAATAAATAATGAAACAGTGAAGTTCTATCAAAATGACTTCCTTAGTATGACCTGAACAGGAAACAGTAATTAACATCCTAACATGGAAGAAAGCAAGCTCATGGCACCTCAAACCTCTCTACAGAACGATGGACAAATGGAAATGATGAAAGCTTGAGAAATGGTCTTCAAAAGGGAAGAGTTCCTAATTGGTCATCCAATACCAAGTAGTTCTCTGGTCACATACATACAGGTAGCATTATACATATTGAGCATTTTAAATTGATGTATTAATGGAAATAAGGCATGAATTTGAGAAAGAGAATGCAGGTGCATGGGAGATGTTGGAGGAAAGAAATGGGAGGGAAAATGGTATATTTATATGAAATCATTTTAACTAAATTTTCTCTAAAAATTAAAATTATACTCTTAAAAATAAAGTAAAAAACATACAATGCACAAGTATGGAATATTTTTTTACTCATGAAAAATAGTTCGATTTAGATTCATGAAACCCGAAGGCTGTAGTTCAGGGTAGATTTCAGAGAGAACAAAGAAGGCTGCACTAATAATTTCAAAAACAAAGCAAGTATACTACATCCTCTTCTGCCTTTAATTCAAATTAATCATTCACAAGTTATCAGGTTACATAAAATGTCAAATTTGAAAATATATTCCAAAAAATAACACTTTTAAATCTCTAGAATATTAAGTTTGAACAAAGCATTAATTATAAAAACCAAAACAAGCAAAAAATACAAAAATAAAACAATTTTCCCTTTTAAAAGTTAGGGTGAAAACAAAAGATCAACAAATGGCTTTGAAAACATTGTAAACAACCAGGGCATGCAAAATAGCTGATTACTACAAACATTTCTAAAATGTAAATAATGATATAAGAATCATAACAATAATATCTAATGTAAAGGTGAAAATGGTAACATTAATTAGATATTGAATAACTACATATAAAGAAGTTGAAGAGAAATATTTGGAAAATATCCAATCAGAAAGTGGTTGATTACCTCTTAGTATTCATGCCACCATTACACCAATGGACACATCTTGCCTTGCTGTTTGAGATTTTACCAATTAGGGACAAGGTCAGTCATCTATTCAACCCACCAGGAGCTTTCATAGCCCTTTACAGCACTATGAAAGATAGCCAGCTGTTAATAAGTTCTTTAGTTAGTTTGCGACTGATTTGTCTGTAGCCTACAACGAAAGAATCTTGTTTCTTTAGCAACAGCATATAAAAATAGGGTAATAAAAACATGGCAATAGCTTATATTTCTATACAGCCTTCTTGGTTCTCTCTGACCAATGACTAGGAGCAATATTCCGTGAATCATGGTGCCTCTTGGGAATAAGACTGTTACCCATACATATAGTATGAATTTGTTTGATTATATAAATTTATTTATCTGTCTTTTTAAAAAATAGATAGATAGATAGATGCATACATACATACATACATACATACATATGTATGTATAAGCACATAAATATATTTCATCTTAAATGAGCTTACTAACTAGTGGGTACTGATAGTGCTTTTATATACCATAATTTGGTTAACACCCCTCCAATCTTTCCTCTCATTTATGGCAACAATATTTCTTCTTAAGCATTTTACTTCTAGTGTCCCTTTACCCAATATCTGTAATATCCCATATCTATGTGTATGTGGGCATAATTAATTGTTTTTAGTGGGTTAATAAATTATAAGAAAAAAATAATGCAACCTCAGAAGGAGGATGTGAAGTGGGGGAAATTAGATTATATGGTAGAGTATATATAATGAAAATACATTGTATGCACACATTAAGTTTAAAATAGCCTATTTGATTAAAAGAGTAGTGAATAATTTTTACAATGAAGTAAAATGAGGAGCAATATAAAAATAGAAGGCACAATAAAAATCTAAGAGAACCAAGATTGCAGGGTATATGCTTTATATATATTTTTTCTAAGATGTTTCTGTGTGTATCCATCATGTAGAAATGTAAAACTAATGACTACAAGGAAGAAGCTAGAACATCAATCAAAGAATCACAGAGCTCTCATATTGTACTTTGGATGTGCTTTTTAATTTTAGAAAATTAATTGAAAGTAAATATAACCAAAATGTATTTATGATTATATAACTTATAAAAATGAATCACATAGTTTACAGAAAGTATACATAAATACATTGAAAAGAGATTATATAAAACATTATTAAGTTGATAATAAGTAAGAAACATGAGCTTGTCAATAGACGAAATTCAAGAGAAGAAAAAAATAGACTTGAAAATTACAATAAAATCAAATCTTTAATGTGATGTAACTATATAACCTAAGCATGGTTTCAACTACTTAAGTTTTCAGAGTGGACAGATTTTAAGTTGGTAATTGATAAAAATTTGCCAGCTGCTTTTTTTTAGTAAATTTTATTCTTAATTTAAGCTGTCTAGTTTCTTATTACGTTTCAATAATTTCAAATCTAACTAAAATTTATATTTAAACTTTATTAAAATTTTCACCTTTCTTTTTTAATCTTTATTCCTTTTACACTTTTTCATCTTTTTTCTTTTTTATTCTTTTTTCACTTTTTTCTTTTTTATACTTTTTCAGAGAATATAATTAAATATTTTGAAGATTTATTTCTCTCTCTGTGTGTGTGTGAGTGTGTGTGTGTGTGTGTGTGTGTTGTCTGTCTGTCTCTCTGTGTGACTACAAATGCCCTTGAAGGGCAGAAAAGGTTAGCAGAAGCCATAGAACTGGAGTTAGTCTGATGTGCTTAATGAGAGCCCAGGATTGTTCCTTAGAAAACTCACTAGTATTTCCAATCTAAAACATCTAATAATCTAAAAAAAATGATATTAGTTAACTGACAAGAAATAAGCAATAAATCCACACGAGCTTACTGGAAATGAAATTACTATGGAAAACATCTTTTTACAAGTAATACAAAGGTTTTGAGAATGTCTAGGCCTAAAATTTGGACATGATAATCCAGACTAGATATTTGGGTCTCTATTTCTAAAACACACATAGAAAAATTGTTCCAACACACCATTTACCTTTCTGGCCCAACAAATGAATAAAGTCTTAGATTTATTATGAGTTTACAAGGGACCTTCCTTAGTGGTCCCTATTTACTGATAGCACACTCACTATGGGAAAAAGGAAGTGCCAGTTGACCACACTTTCTAATGTGCAAGTCCCTAATCCATGAGGCCCCAAATCAAAGTATAAGAGTCCAGCCACTCTCATTCTCTTCTTGCTTAATAATATCATGCAGCATTTGTCATAAAAACTCCAAATGAGAGGAAACAAATTATTATACAAGGTATTTATGGCAAGTTGTGACACTGCATAATGAAGAAAACAAATCTGAAACAAGTATTTGAGAGTCATAACTAAAGCAAGTTTCCAAATCCAAAGGAAATAATCTCAAAAATGTACAATTAATATTATAGAAAATATCCCATACTATTACAAGTATGATGCATAAAAAACTAAGTCTAAGTCTAAGATATATATTGGAATAATATAATAAAAACTAGAACTACATTTAAAAAGAAAAGAGAAAGGGCAAAATAATGTGAGAAATGCTATAACTGATTTAGGACGAGTAGTAGACAGTGTTTAGAATTAGGAACTAAAACAAAACAATGCATAATAACCAAATTATATAAAATAATAATAGAAATCCACATTTTTAAATATAAAACATAACATGATTTGTCACCATGAATGATACTACTTTTCCCCAAATTCCCAATCTTATGATACAAATTAAAAAAGAAATGAGCTTCCAAAAAGATGAACATTAATCAAACACACTGAATTCAAAATCCCCCACTTGAACCTAACATGCAACACTATTTTGTGCCTCACAGGCTTTTTACTTTATCATGTCAGTCTTTGGCAAAATTCAAACTCATTTCTACAACTATATTCATTCTTTTATTTTAACAATTAGTGATACCTTGCAAAGCCCTATGAATATTTCTCTGGTATGGGGAATACATCCTTGTGGTAGGATGTTTAATCAACTCTCACCCACATTTATAGCAATGTTTTAAATAGTTCATTTTTGGTTATAATGAATAAAAATTTTCATTATATTATTTTGCTCCTGAAGCTGTATGAGTAACTTTTAGGTTATTTAATGTATTAAGGGTTAAGACAATATCACTATAAATATATTTTGAAAATCTTATGGTGTAATATAGATAAATTAAATGACTATTTTTCCTTAAAATTATTATTGTTTTTAAATTCTAAAACCTTAAAACTCTAAATTGAAATCTAAGTAAAATCTTGAATTTGGAACAGGAAGCTTAAAATGATATAAAAATAACTGAGAGTGTAGCATCTTCTATTTTCTGGTAATCATAAATTTAAAAAGAAATTTACAAGGAACATATTTTAATTAATATCATTACTTCTTCTATTCCAAATAGAATCCAATGCTTAAAAGAGGAAGTGTAGAGTTAAAGATCGATGTGATAAATCAATTCATAAATGCAAAAACAACATAATCTGCACTGGAAATTGCATGCCTTTAGGTTCAAATTAGATAAGTAAATAGTATTATCAGCATGATTTGCAATAGTCTTCGAATTCTTTTCTGTATTATTCACATTGCCTTGTTTTCCTTCAAAACTTATTATCAAATAGCAGTAATATTTTTCTCAAGTCTGACAGTACATATAATTAACATAGGTGATGAGAGTCAAAAGAAACAGAGCAAAGAAGCTCTTTTCTGAAGCTATGCACGCTGCACCAATTGTCCTTGAAGGGACTTCTAATTAATCATAATCTCTTCTTAGTAGAGTAATGGTATTGGTAAGAATTGATTGGGTGTGTAAGGCACTTCACTTGGTTGGTAGAAAAATCCTTTAATTAAAATAATTTTACTCCTGATAAAATTAATGCACCTTATATAAACTCACCAGATTGGTTTTAAAATTCCCTCTCAATTATAGTTTATGAGTAAACAAAATAAAATCTTAATGAAAACCAGAAGTCATTAAAACATTATCACAATACATAAAATGTGTAGTTCTACACATATTTTTGTCATTTGTTGTGCAATCTATATTTTAAACCTTTAATGAGAATAATTATAAGTCTGAATTTTAATCCTGACATTCAAGATGAATTTCATTTTCTCTATATAATTATTTACTGTATGGTGCATTATTATATCACAATGTTTTCTTCAGACAACCCATATTTTTGATCTAAATGTCTATTGAGTTAGTTTTGACCACATATTCATGGAGTCAAAAAAATTAAATATGTTTAGATTACTTTGCTTATAATTACATGGCACTGTTTTTTTCCATAAGCAATTTAGACTTCATAACCTCTATGTTCTGGGGAAAAAAGTATTCGCTGTTTTACTGCTGTCTAGAGAATTGACTACATTTACTCAAAGATGAGTTACTCAGGAGAAATTTAAATTTCTATTATCTCCACTTCCCAAAAGAAATCTATCTGGTGTTGGATTGTCAGAAGTATAGTCCATTTAGTTGACCTTCCTTAGTTAGGAGAAGATACAAATTTAAAATGATCATTACCATGCTAATGTTCTCCTTACACTCAAACCAAGAAAATCAGTAATAAAAATATTAGTGCTGAAGCATCTGATCTGGTTGGCTCTTAGAAACAAACAGATTTCCCAGGCCATATATCAGAAGCATTTAGCACACAAATAATAGTTGTTCTGGGCCCATGGTTCCATAGCAACTATCACAATTTCCTGGTGGAATATCATCACTACTGTTTCTAAAACTCCAGTGATCTTTGATGTGGGCAAGATTTAAAACCATGGATCTATAAAATTCCTGAGTAGTCTTGAGAGAGATAACTCCCTTTTCTTTAATATTGTTTCTTTTAAATAGCTTAGTTTTCTGTGCCACTTGAGACACAGCATTCATGGCACCCTCTCTGAAGTTCTTTAGTACTAATTATGCTAACAATTCGCTGCTCTATTATAGTATCTACAATTGATGATGTGTGGGATTTAATGAACTGACAAGATTTTTTGATTAAAGGTTGTTAACTCCACAAAATAATATTTTATGATCATGATAATAAATGATCATTTCTGTTTAAAAGAATAATTATCAGTTTATTTCAAAGCTGTTCAATGTAACAATAATCTTATAAAGGCAATTGCTGTCCTTTAAATAAGATCCTACTTGATAGCATACATATCAAATCTACCAATTTTCTGACAGGTGACAAAATAATTTTTAAAAAAATGAATTATGTGCTATACAGTGAAACACTAGTATAATTAATCTTAACAATAAAAATTAGGAGTCAAATATTGGGTAAAAACCTGGAAGATCAAAATACCAGGAATAGCCACAGTCACTTCCTTTCTCTCAAATTCCTTTATCCAAAATGTGTCCAGGATCCTGTCTACACTCTACCTTTTCACTTCCTTTCTCTACCCACTCATTGCTGGGATTGAAGGCATGAGCTAAGAGTGCTGGGATTAAAAGTATTGACACCACTGCCCAGCTTATGTGGTTGTTTAGTGGCTAGCTCAGCCTTCTGATTTCTAGGCAAGCATTATTTGTCAGAATGCAAACAAGATATCACACATTTCCCCTTTTGTGTGTAAAGAAAAATGAAAGGTTTAACTAACATAAAAAACTAAGTACAATAAGTCCAAAACTATAAACAAATATACATATATATATGAAAATAATTACATTAACAAGGTCTAGTCCATATGAATTTGACAAATTCAGAGAAAATACTCCATTATCTATCCTATCTTAGTGAGTCCAAAGTGTTATACCTAAATTCACTTTACATTCTAACTTTCATTACCACTCTAAACTATCTTTTCATGTCTCTCAACCATATAAAATTTACACTTCTTTTGTGAGCTCCTTTTCTGAATTTGTTAACAAGGAAAACTATAACTATCTTGTCTTCAACTCCAACAAAAAACTGAGAAGGAAATAATATCACTTCAGTAAGCAGGAAGTGCAAAGGAAACAACTTCCCGAACTAATAAATGACAGAAACAGCTGACTGCCTAGACTGTCGTTCACCCAAGGTTTCTCTGTAACATTAGGAAAATCATCTTTTGCCTACAGTCCTAGAATATGTGACAGACCTTTTTGTAAAGCGATTTTTTTAAGCACTGTACTGTCTTGTCTGGAAAAGTTTTGTGTCTTGCTTGTACAGTTTGGACAGCAAATAGTCAGCAATCAAGGCAAGGACAATTTCTTACCTAGTGACTAACTTTGCCATGAAAATGTAAAGTCCATATAGCATTTCTTTGACTTTAATCATCCTCTCATAAGTAGATTGGTGCTGCCAAAAGCAGACATGTCTCATAATCATAAAAAAGACATTATGTTAACTAAACATCTTAAATACCATATTCTGCAGAACTAGGAAGTGTTTGAAGACCATCTATCTGCTGAAGGAACACCTTTGGCCAATAGCATTTAAGAAACCATCCCACTTGGGCATATTCTCTTGTACTATAAATGTAGACATAAAGCTTGCCTGTTTTTTCTCTCTCAGTTGCAGGATTCAGTTCCTGATTCCTGCATGTATAGTGGACTATGATCCTTAAGTCTAGGCCTAAATAAGAACCCTTTACTATACTCAGTTCTGAGCTAGTGTAGGACTAATTCATAGTGTCCATCTCCATCTGGTGCTCCACATGAATCCCAACTCCAGGCCTACAGAGATCAGCCCAAAAGGTCTGCGGGCCAGAGTGTCTCCCACCCCAATCCATCTGGTTTGATTTCACCTGCTAAGTGGCTTTTTTTTTTTTTTACAAAATCCCACCACAGGGGAGCTACCCTTTTTGGTGGGCCTGCTTCACTGTGACTTGGCAATTTCCTGGGCTCTTGCAAATTACCCTCCTGCTTCTTTCCCTGATAACCTCTTATATTATTGATTTAAAGTTTGTTTCTTCACTGTACCTTTACAAGAAAAAGACAGAGAAAAAATGCTTTCTCGGTGCCTACTAAATAATAATTCTCAACCTACTATGAGATCTCAATGGACAATCCTCCCACAGGGAATGCTCAATAGCCGCACCCTGTTTCAATACTTTGAAAGTCAACCATTGGAAATAATATGTAAATAATTTTCTAAATCTATAATTTCCCATTACATGGATAACTTTTTGTTCTCTGATTCAAATTCAAATACTTTAGAAAGAATGTTTGAAGAAGTAAAGACAGTTTTGCCTAAATGATTAAAAAATGCTCATGAAAAATTACAAGGAGATTTTATCAAATACCCAGCTTATAAAATAGTTTTACAGAAAATTAGAATTCAAAAGTCAGAAATTAGAAGAGAAGAATTGCAAACTCTTAATGACTGTCAAAGATTACTAGGAGACATTTCCAATCTACAACCCAATGTTAGCATAAAACCTGATCTAATACTTCGTTTAAACAAAACCTTAGATGGTGACAAAGACTTAAAGAGTTCCAGAGAACTAACTATTGATACTAAGAAAAAAATAACTTTGATTGAAGAGAAATTACAGAAAGCAAATGTGTATCAAGTGGACCCAAATCTTAATTGCATTCTAGTAATGTTGCCCTGCAGAATTTCCCCTACAGGAATTTTAATGCAGAACGAAAATATTGTCTTAGAATGGATCTTTTTACCTCTTTAACTGAGTAAAAAAATAAAAACTTATGTGGAAATGATCTCTGAATTAATTATAAAAGCAAAATTGAGACTTTGTCAGCTAGCAGGAATAGACTCAGCAGAGATCATACTGCCTTTGCTACTGATGAAATTTTAAAAAAAATATGGAAAGATAATGAACCCTGACAAAAAGCTTGTGTTAATTTGATTGGAGATATTAATAATATTTATACAAAAAATGATAGATTAACCTTATGAAAAAGAACTGTTTGTATCTTTCCCTGCATTGTATGTGACACACCAATAACTGAAGCCCATACATTCTATGCTGATGCAAATAAGTCAGGAAGGCAGGTTACAAATCAGAAGGTTTAAGTAAGGTGGAAAAAAGCCCTTATAATTCTGTCCAAAAGGCAGAATTATATGCTGTTCTCATGATACTATGGGATTCTTAAAAATCCCACAGTATCAATATAGTTACTGATTCACAATATGCAGAAAGAGTTGTTTTGCATATTGAAACTGCTGAATTTATACCAGATGATTCAGAATTGACTTCAATTTTTATTCATGTGCAAGATATAATCAAGAATAGCCTTTGTCCCATATACATAACACATATATGATCCCATATATGTCTGCCATTTCCTCTAGCTCAAAGTAATACAGAAATTAATTTATTATTGATTGAAAATGTGCTAAAGGCCTCAGAATTTCTTAAAACATCATGTCAATAGCAAAGGTTTAAGAAAAGTTTTTATTACATTGTAACAAGCTAGGGAGATTATGAGATGTCTTACTTGCCCTTTCTATAACCAAACACCACTACCTGCAGGAAGTACCCCAAAAGGGTACTCAAAGGAATGAAATCTGCCAGATGGATGTGTTCCACTTTGCAGA
>LOJH01036364.1:0-12490 GCA_001685095.1 Ellobius talpinus | reverse complement strand
GTTAAAATGGGCATGTGAAAAGCTCTTGAAAATCAATTACATAAAATTCCAGCATAAAATGGGTAAAAGACAGAGGCAAGACTCCACCATGCAAAGACACCAGAGCCTGCAGACACTCTGTTCCCCACTGTCACAAGGGACATGGCACTTTTAGGGCTGTCAGTCCTGTGAGTCCTGTGACAGGCAGTCCAAGGTCAGGCTGACAAGCAGCACAAACTGGAATACCAGCAGAAGCAGGTGTCAGCCTCAGAAAAAGAAATCATATCTTCTTTAGGACGTGGAGGGCATTCCCAACCACAAGAGTAATTGTGTCACTTAATGAAGACACAGTGGGACAAGACACGGGACATAACCCCTCAGTTTCCACCAAGGTAGAGGAGCAGCGTGTTTGAACAAGAAACACGTCATTTTCTCTTCCTTTCCACGGTAATTTTGCGGTTTTCAAGTTACCCGGCCTTTCAGGAGACCGGTAGTTGAGCCATCTCTGCTTCTCGGTCTAAAATTGCCTCAACTCTTTGAGAGGCAGGGATGCAAGCCCCCGCGGGCTGCCATACTTGACTTTTCCTTCCTGCATAGTCAAGTACCTGCCGCGAAAACACCCCTTGTTTGATTGCTCGGTGAAGTCTGTTGGGCCATCTCCAGCCGCGTCCCCCCACCTCCACCCCGCCCCGAGTGCTCTGCTCTTGAAGATGTGGGAGCCCCACCCCCACCCCCTAGAGCATCTCCAGAGACAGGACCCCCGCAAAACTCCGGGACAGAACAAAGCCCCCTCCTTGAAGGCAGCGCTCAGCATGGGGCTGGAAGATTCCAGCGTGCATCGCCCCCTTGTGGTCTCGCTGCAGATGAAAGACTTCAAAGGGAGTGGGCAATGTGTTCTCTATTAGGAAAAGGCTCGGCTGTCCCTCTTTCCACATGCGTGAACACACGCAGCGACGACCAGTCAGAGAGATGGCACACCACAGTGCTCTCCTCTGCAGTAAGGAAATAATACCAACCTTAGGTTTAAAAAAAATGGGGATTCCAAAATCACAGGGCATCCAAACTGCTGTCAAAACTAGCCCCAAGAGTTGAAGAGTCCTGAACCTTCAATGGAGACTGGACCGACCCCGGGGTAGAGGGCATCCTGAGATCTAGGAGGCCCTGTAGGCTGTCTGTTACTATTGCTGCCTATGGCTCCTTTTACCTTGAGCAGGCACCATCTCCCCCAGGAGCCAAGGCTCAGACCCTTCTGCCCAGCACCCAGCCAGAGAGACTTAAAGGACGGCAGGTGAGGATGAGTGAGGCCGGCTTGTGAGTCCCAGAGTCTCAGCGGCCTCCTATCTCTCAGATTCTCTGGGTCACTTTTCCTTGGCTAAGGTACTAGTTAGAAGGGGCTACTTGGGGGCTCAGGAGCAGGTAGCAAATTTCCTTGGTTTTGTGTTATTATTTAGTATGAGGTTAAAAATGTCATTCCTTTTTTATTGTGATTGCATATTCTATATACATATATATATCGATATGTATATATCATGATATTTACCATGCTAGTCATTTTCAGGTGCCCCCTACAACAGACTGTGTACCGCATTCACAGTGTTATGTAGCCATCACTGCTCAGAAATCTTCCCAAGTTGAGCCCATCTCCATTCAACACTAACTGCTGGTCTCCTGCCCAGTTCCCAAAACCTGCTGTTCTGCTTTGACAATATGAAGTTTTCTCAGGACATCACACACAGGTTGCCACGTGGTATTTATTTGCCTCCTCACACTCTGATCTCTTGAGACACCGTCTTAAGCATATGTGCTCACTTTAAAGCCCAGGCTGACCTCAAACTTGCAGTAATCCTCCTGCCTTAGCCTTCAGAGCTCTGGGATTATCAGCACACTCACACCTGTGGCCCATGGTATTTACTGGTGGCGTTTATCATTTGCATGGGGCTTGTTGCATGGAGGACAGTGTCTTCTTCGTGTTGCAGTGTGGGAAAAAGAGATTCATCATCCTCTGGGCAGACATCTCCTGTTTATTGGCTCTCTGTTTAGTCTTTGGATTGCTTCTGCGGCAGCAGCCACTGTCCTGCTAGATTTAGTATACCTGCTCAGCAGGGTGCATGCTGGAGAGTCCTATTACCATGAATCTGTGTCCTTTTTGGAGCGAGGTGTTTGGCAGGCCTGGCTTTCTCACACCACCATCTGGGGTTACAGGTATTTGGGGGAAACCTAGAACTTCTTTCCCCACCCAGGGCTCTCTTGACCAGGCTGTGCCTGAGGCTACAATCCCCAATCAAAAGAGATTTATAATCTGGACTTGAACTCTGAATGATCAGGAAGCTGAAACTCCCTCTCTTTAGGATAGATCTTAAAAGGCAGAAAACATGCTTTTGGCGGCGGGGGTGGCTCTCAATCTAGCAGATGTCAGAGGGAATTTGCGGGCCCAGTGTGGTTACCACTGAGGTCTGGAAGTCCAATGTGGCCACAGAGCGCCACATGTTCTGTGTCACTCCCTAGCTCTCTCTCCACTTTGTTGAATCTTCAGGAAAAATACAGAATCCACTCTCCATAACTGCTAGGTTTGTGCTTAACTTCCCTCCCCACTTTCCCAGGGAGCCCTAAGGCACCAAAGATGAGGGCTTTGAGAACACCCTTGCTGGTTAGTTATAATCAATGGAGACAGTCATTGCAGCTGTCAGTCTTTGCGTTCCCTGTGTCTACAATCATGGTGTTTGGAACCTTTACGGACTGAACTGCTCTCTCCCTCGACAGCGCTTCTACAAGCCTGGCCACTTCCCTTAAAGCATAATTACAGCGCAAAGCCAAACTCAATCATGTACCCCTGCTCGCTCCCTGCCTCCTGGAAGGTTTTCTTTCTGAATCCTGAGGTGCAGGGGGGAGCAGGAGGAGCCATTTTTCCACCCAGCCAGGCTGTCTGTGTCCTTCCAGATCTGCCAAATGTCTCCTTCCCTCCAGTTTACAAAAGGGCCAATTCCCAGGTGCCCTGGGCAGCCCAGGCCAGGCTCCGGGGTCACAGGGATAGCAGCAGGAGCCATTTCCACACCACCCTGATGCCGAGTGTCCGGTCTCGAAAGGCGGCCGGTCCTCAGAAGGTTACCTAAAGTTCAGTGGTGCCACTCAGATTGCAAATAGGGGAGCAGTGACATAAAACGAAGCAAAGCTCACACAGCACACAGTTTTTTTTATGAACTCCAGCAAATCACTTCAGAAAATGAAAGTGCCATAAAGAGATATTTCCACTGGAGTCCAGGAGATGTTGTGTGAGCGCCGTGGCACCCAACGTGGAACTTTGAAATTCCCAATCTGTCTTAAATGGTTTTGGATAATCAGGGCAGGATTTTTTTTTCTTCTGAACGATCTTCAAGTTTTTTTTTTTGCTAGTGCTGTTCCGCTTAAGTCTCTTAAAACGTAGTTTTAAAATTGAAAGTGTGCTCTGGAAACAAGTCCATAACTTCTAATAAACTGATACATACCATTTTGTAGTTAATGGAATTCTTTTTTAAAATTACTTTTTAGTTTTCACTTATTTGAGCCGTTAGGAAATAGAAAGCTGCTAAATTGAGCCAAAATGAATTTCTTCTTTATCGCAGCTAAGGAGGCAGCACGCCTTCCCTAGCAATTTCACATTTAATTAAAAGTTAAAACTAATTTAAAATTATGCAGGGAAAGATACTATTTAATCACAGTTTTCTTTCTTTTTATGGGTCCTGGGTAAAGTTTGGGTTCTCTGAATTCTTAAATGCAGCTATTGAAATAAATAAAAACGCCGAAAAAGTTGTTAAATCTAATGTCAGCCTTAACGTAATTTCATTTTCGCAACCTTGCCTTCAAAACAAAACAAAACAAAGAGCACACAAACCCTAAAGCTCTGGTTTTAAATGAAACCTCTCGTCCGTTGCCCTCACACTCGGCAGACGTGCTGGCAACCATGTACATCTTCCTGGAGAGATTTTCTGGGAAGTAAAGTTGGATTTGCCTGCTGTCTCTGGAGATAACACCTCTGACGTGGCACGGTGCGTTGTTTTGTTTGTGTTGATTTTAATGAAAATCCCTGTCTTAGGACCCTGTCTTTTCCTGAACTTGTTGACATAAAAGAGAAGAACACAAGTCCTTTCCATCTGTAATTTTCTTAGGTTATGAAGCACTCCTGGATCTGCTTTAAATTAGTCCTAGGAATCACGTCCTAGGTCTGCAGTGTCGCCGCGGTAGGGAATGATTTCTTTGCTCTAATCATTAGGCAGGTGTAACCTGTACACAATGCCCGTGGCTGGGTTTTTACGCAGATGGACAAACAAACACAACCAACACAAAGTTAAGAGTTTTTCTGAATCGCAAGCCCAGTGTTTAAACAATGGATGGGTTTGACTCATTAACTTGTGTAAAAAACGACGTTGTGGAAAAGCCGAGCTTGGCCGACTGAGTTCCTGCCTAAGCCTCGCGACGGGAAGTATATTGTATAATTAGGAAACAATATACAACAGACAGCTTTAAGGAGCCAATTTGGAGCAATATTCCATGTGACAGTCAGTGTTTGGAGGATAAAATGCACAAAGCCAGCCGCAGCCTAACTTTTTGTGGATCAGTGGTTCTGGAGGCCCGGAAGGAATCTGTGCCCAGAGTTCAGGCCCCATCCGCTGCCTGTTCCTAGAGCTGAGTTACTGATGAAGGCTGCATAGGCTTTGATTATGTCACCCAAGTGCCCCCAGAAGATTTATAGCCACGACATACCTGAGGATCCTCTGCCCACACACAGCTGACCTTGCCATGTCGTCTGTCTCCCTGGCAGCTGTCTCTGAGGGACTCGGATGTGTGGACTCCTGTTGATTTGTCCCTTGAGCCCAGTTCTGCAGGATCACTGTGCCAAAGCCCCGCAGGTGTGTGGATTGCCCTTAGGCTGTCACCAACCAATGCCAAAATTTCTGTGCAATTAGCCATGGTTCCTGGCTCTCCTTTAATCAGTAGCTGACACCTCCTGCCCGCTGAATATCACAATGAGCTGGGCTACAAACAATGAGAAATGGATTCTTGAAATAATTAAGGGCAAAACTTCTCTGCTTAGTAACAAACATAAAATCTGTCATTAGTCTGTATAGAGGGGCTTTCTATAACAGGAACAAAAATATCGACACTGTCTGGTTTATGCTTTGTTCTAGCTGTGGGAATCTTATTTTGACAAAGAAACATTGTGTCTTTTGTTTATTTTCATCCAACTGATGGAAGAAAAATATACAACCATCTTTTACCCAAGGGCAATTGGTCCTGGGCTCATTTCGGAAAATGTTGAACCTATAGACTTAAAAAAGACTATGCCTCCCAGAATGACAGCCATTAAGTCGTAAACACGGCTTAGATGTTATTTTCCTCCAGCAAATAACCATCTTCTAGAAATCTAATTCTTTAGGTAATTAAACTTACTTACTTATTTGAGGACTTAAATGGGCTTTACCGTTTTAAATGCTCTTAGTATCTGGGTAAAATTCAATATTTGGGGCTGGGTGTTGCATTCCGCGGCGTACTGTAATTTTACCCGGCTGTGTAACACACGCTGGTGCTCTTGTAATCATAGTGTAAAAAGGTTGGTATGCCCAGGGAAAGGCATGGGGGGGTGGCTTCACCAGGCTGGGGCTTTTCTTGCCCTGGAGTCCTTCAGCATCCACAGACGAGTGTCAAGCCTTGATTTCTTACAAGAGCAGCTGAGAGAGGGTCTCCCAGCTTGTTTATTGATACAGAATGTTGGAGCTGACAGACGGGCCTTTGCGTATGATCAAGCGACTTTCTGTGCAAATCTTATGGAATGTGGCATTCCAGACTTTAAAGGGAAGGAGAGGTCGTCATGGCAACGGCACATGGGGGCTGGAGATGGGGGGCTCCCCTTGGGAGCTCAAAGGCCGTCAGAATTTTAAGCATTTGCAACTTAAAAAAGAAGAGGAAATCTGTGCAGCTCTGCCAAATATGTCTCCAGAAATGGAACATGGTGAGAGGGCCCTCAGAAAGACCCAAATAAACACAGCTCTGGGCCCCCACGGTGGGCCTGGAGAGGCCAAAGCTGGCTGAACGCCCTGTAGGTTTTGTGCTGCTGCTGAAGGTTCTAGAAGGAAGAGACCTGGTGAGAGAGGCCAGTAGTCGACCAACAAGTATCCTCGGCCTGTCCACTTACACTCTGGTGTCTCCAGCTGGAGAATGCAACGTGGCTCTAGGTGGGACCTAAGGCCTGGCCGTATGTATCCCTCTGTCCCTTCCTGGACTGCACCAACCTTTGGCCATGGCTCCCTACACGGCCACAGACCTGTTCAAGGTATTCTGCTAATGGCTAGAATTGCAAATACAAACCAAAGAGAATCTAATATAAAAATGACCATAACCAATGCAATTTGTGGTCACAGCATCTATGAGACAGAGGGTAGCAGATGGCAGACGACTGCTTTAAACCTCCTGGAAAGGGTCCGTATCAGAAGCCCCCAGCCCAGCTACTTTATTAAGCCAAGGAGATAGCATTCTGAAAGTGGCGGCTGGATGGAAAGGTCACCTATATGTCACCCCAGAAGCCAGACAGCAGTCTCCCCGCTTCTGTAGGACTCAGAGGGGACAGCTCCAGGGATGGACGTCCCTCTGTACTATGTACAGCTACTGATCTGAAGGCCACTAACCAGCCTGGGACAGGCAGGCTCCCCTTAGAGGAGATTTCGCAGGAGAGGGGACAAGAGTAGGGAATTCTCCAGATGTCTGTCAGCAGAGTTGGTGGTAGGAGGCAGCACTGACTGTGTTTGGGTAAATTTGCATATGGACATGTCCCAGACATGACCACCATGGAGGCATGTCACAGGTCTCTAACAGGCAGACTCCAGTTACTTAAACAAAAGCATTCCAGCAGACAGGGTGAGCAATGGGGTGAGCCTGCAGAGATGGAGGCCTCTCTAGGACGGCTGCAGGAGGAGCATTTAGAACTTGGAGGGCCTGGCTGGGCTCCTGCCCACCATGCTCACGTGACCCTGGGGCCACTTTGCCTCTCAGGTTCTGTCTTCTTTGCAAAAGGGTTCTAGTAGTAACCTTCTCACCTCTGCGGCGAGGCAGTCAAAGAAAGAAAAGACAGTGGAGGTGAGGGCGGGAAAGGGACTGAGAAGAGTTCATTCAGGAAGTGACCGTCAGTCCTTTTCCTGAGAGCAAAAGTTCCACGTGTTGTCATGTGCATTCTTAAGAAAATATGGACTGTGTAGTATTTCATTGTGTAAAGATGTACCACATTATCCAAAATAATGACATCTTGAAATTTATAGGCAAAAGGATGGATCTAAAAAAACAAACAAACAAACAAAAACCAACGTATTGAATGAGGTAACCCGGAACCAGAAATCAGAAAGACAAATATCATATGTACTCACTCAGGCTTTTAGACATAAAGCAAAGAAAAGCCAGCCCCCCTTCCACAACCCCAGAGAACCTAGACAACAAAGAGAACCCTAAGAGAGACATACATGGATCTAAATAGGAAGGAGAAAATGACAATATCGCCTGAGTAAATTGGGAGCATGGGAATCATAGGATAGCGTGGAAGGGGAGAGGGGAGGAAGGGAGGGGAGTGGAGAAAAACGTATAGCTCAATAAAAACAATAAAAAAGAAAGAAAATGCAGACCATGAAAAGGCACCCTAACACAGTGAGCAGACAGACTCACGAGGATTTACACTGTGATGAAATCATACAAAACTCATCATACTGACTATTTTAAATGCCCAGTTCTGGGGCACTAAGTCCATTCACACCATGCAAGCATTATGACAACCATAACTCCCCATCTTATAAAACCAAACCCTGTTCCCACTAAACCCTAAGGCCACAATTCCCTCACCGTATTCCTTCCTGCCCCTCCATCCTGTTCTGTCTCTATGAACTGAGGACACCAGAAACCTCATCCAAGTGGAACCACTTCACTTGTGTCATCCTGTGACTGGCTTATTTCACTTAGCTTAATGACCTTGAGGCTCATTCAAGTTGTTGTTGGTACCTGTCGGTCTCGTCTTCCTTTTTAAGGCTGAATGGTATTCTATCACGTGTACATACCACATTTTATCGGTCTGTTCCTAAGTGGGAATGTGTGTGTGTGTGTGTGTGTGTGTGTGTGTGTGTGTTTCACCTCTGGCTCATGTGTTAGCATAAGTGTTCAAGGATCAGCTCTGGCCTTTGGGCGTTTACCCAGAAGTGGGATTAGTGGGTCATAATGGTGTGTCTATGTTTGGTTGTATTCATTCTTTTGTTTGTTTGTTTAAATTATTTATTCATTCATTCATTTATTTATGGGAATGGCCCTGCTGCTTTTCATAACAGCTGTGCCATATTATACACTCCCTCAGGTCTTGTACAAAGATTCCATTTCTCCGTGTCATTGCCCACTTGTGTAACGTCCTAAGTCCATAAAGCTCTCTGTCCCAAGGGTGTGAGGTCATAGGATCCCTCGTGATTTAGGTTTGTTTCCCTCTGACACTGGCACCTTCTCAATCTCATCAACAGACCATGGACTGCCTTTTGTGGAGATAATATCTATTCAAACCCTGTATCTACTTTTTTTTTTCTTAAAAACAGTCTCACCATATAATCTTGGCTGGCCTCAAACTCACTATGAAGACCAGGCTGGTCTCAAACCAACAGAGATCTGCTTGGCTCTGCTTAAAGGCATGTGCCATCAACACACAGCTCCCTCATGCACTTTTAATTGGTGTTTGTTCTGTGCGGTCTGTGTGGGCACATCTTCCCTCATAAGTGAGTGCTCACGCTCATGGTTCCAAACTGTTTTTCTGCCCCGACTACACCCTTGATCCTGAACAGGGCATGTGGCATGTCTGAACACCTAGACCCTAGCTCAGACCAGGCCCATGCCCTGCCAGTGGTGAGTAGGCTGCCCCTTGTCCATGTACAGCAGTGTGCATGCCCTTCCTGTGAAGACTGAGTTCCCCAGCAGAAAACCTTCAGGACCTACCTCGGGCACAAAGCACCTTATGACACTGGCAAAAATTGCTCAGTGGGACCATTCTTCATGCAGCCAGTAAACCAGGGGAAGGAGACCCCAGACTCTCTAGACATGCCAATGGCTGGCGTCCATGTGGGTGTCTGAGTGAGGGGTCACTGACATCATCCTGGGGCCTGGCATGTGGTCTCCACCATCCCTCAGTTCACTTGACCTCACTGACTCCTGGGCTCCTGGAGATGGGCTAACTCCATCTGAGGATGACTGAGAAGACTGAAACCTTAGCAAGACTATGTCACTGCGCATCCACACTCACTGCCAGGCCTGGACCAAGGGTTGTCACTCTTGGGGCCACGTAGTCGACATGTGGCAGCTTGTGGTGATCAGGCCCTTGTTGTGGTGGTTACAGGACTGTCAACTTTTGTGTACATAAAATAAAAAAAGCCTTTTACTGAACACAAATTGTCTTAATGAAAAAAATGTGTGTGTGTGTGACTTTCCCTTGTGTTTGAGTTTCGTGTCTTTCCTTATTCAAAGGCATATGTTGATCTCTGTGGTGCTGCTTTGATGATGATGTCATGAAGCAGCCTCTGAGGAAGCGACTTGCTGTGTGGCTACCCTAGGCTGTGGAAGATCCCTTTCTCTCTGAGTGAGTGGCTACCAGAAGCCCGGAACTGAACCCTCTGGTGCATGCCACTCTGACAGCTACCACCAAGCCCTCCTACCCAGCTTCGCAGCATGGTTCTCCCTTGGGAATCAAAGCTTTGCCTCTGCATCATGACTCCATTGGTCCTCTTAGCTGGAGGCCTCTGCACGGTGGTGAGTCTGTGCTGTGGCAGAGGGTGTGTGCAGAAGGCTCCAGTGAGGCAGACTGGTGGCAGAGAGCTTTGCTGGTGGCTCTGCCTTCCTCCCAGTGCCCATTCTGCCCAGCACTGACTGTATGAAGGGCAGCGAGAAGGCTGGTCCCCAAACGCATGGGCCATGTCTGCACACAGGGGGCCTGCTTCTTGGCTGCTCACGTGTCTGCATGCTTTCCCTGTCTTTCCCCGGGATGGTAACCCCTGCTCCGCTGCATTTCTCTGCAAAGTGACTTCCAACTCAACCTGGGTGGGCATCCCGGGGACGAGGGGCTGTGAAATGCACTCTGGCAGGAGCCGAGAACTTGGGTGGCTCCGAAGGAAGTTTTGTTGAATTAGTGTCGTTGGCACAAATCACACACATTCTTTTGGCTGTTCCCACATTTGGAACAACAGCATAAGCGGGCTGGAAGGGAACCTCGAGGCACTTTTGCCACATGGACTTCCTAAAACAAAATCTCCCTTTGGAGGACCCATGTCTGTGTCTTCCTGATTCCAAGGCTGAGATGGGCTGGAGAAGTGATGGAGCAATGGGATGTCACGATTGCCCTGGCAGGTGGACAATTGTGTTCATTGGCCCCAGATGAAAAGGACAAACTTCACCAAGTAAAAAGGAGATGCAATACAAAAATTTAAATATAGATTCTATGTTTGAGCTGCCAGACACCAGTAACCACTGACTGGCTTTTCACTTGAAACAATTCAAAAGACTTCTGATAAGAAAGTGTGTCTAAGTCTGGTTCCAGCCAAGCTGTGGAGCTCTCTCTGTCCCTCTGTCTTCCCAGGCTCCTCCCTGTCTAGGAAGAGGCCCTTCCTCCTGGAGCGACATTGTTCCTGTAAGAGCCAGTTCAGAACTGCCATCAAAGCAGGCAGCTGTGCAGTGGGGGAGGAGAACAAGTTGGGTGCCAGATTCTTATTTTTAAATTTTATTTTGTGCTTGCGTGCATGCATGCTTGTATGTGTGTGTGCACACATGTGGCCCACAGCATACATGTGGAAATCAGAGAACAACCTGTAGGAACTGGTTCTCTCCTTCCACCATAGGGGTTGGTGACAAGTGCCTTTACCCATTGAGCCTTCCTGTCAACCTTAATACTGAGTTATCAAGGTACCTCTTGCAACTTGGTAATTAAAAAAACAATAATGGGAGCATAGCTTTAGCCAGGCAATCTACTTCTAAAGTATGATCCTGGGGAATGCTCGTGAGAGTGTGCAGCCATTCAGCTGGGGTGATGTTAATTACAACTGCTATAACAATAAGAAACCGCCCAGCAGCAACAGAAGCGTGGTGCCTTGGGATGGCTGGGGGGTGTATAGATGAAATGTGTAGGTGTGGATGCTGTGGCTTTCAGTTTAAAAGGCAATCTGTGAAAGAGCTAGTCTGCAGACTGTCAATGTAGCTCAGTGGTAGAGCACTTACCTAGCATGGGTGAAGCCTAGGGTTCAAGCCCCATCACTGCCAGAAGTAATGCTGTGTATGTGTTTATTTATAATACATTTTAAATTAAAATATAATTTTATCACTTTCCCCCCTTCCCTTTCCTCCCTCCATCCCTTCCATGCTCCCTCAAACTGATGACCTCTTGTTCTCTATTGTTACATATATAAAAAGATACACAAACATGTAATTGCGAAGTATACTCTCTAAGTATGTATAGTGTCTACATGACAATGTAAATGAAACAAATTAAAGTATATTTAACTTTTTAAAAGGTAATAAATAATTCTTTAAAAGATCTCAGTTTAAAAGTAAACAACATATAGCAAGCACTTGCTGGCTTTTCTGTGTCATGAAATGTCAGGACCCCCCCGCCCCCGCCTGCCTCCCACACCTCACAGCATCTGTTGGCTACAGATGAGAAATGCCAGCATAATCAAGTAAGATACTTTGAGCAGGGAGAGAGACCCATCCACACAACCTTGGTGACCGCTTCTTGTTAAAGTTGCTGTGTTTTATTACAGTGATTGTGTTTAGCATCTTACCATGACTGGTTTATAAGCTAAAGTTACTGCAGGTGTATGTATAGGAAGGGCAGGCGTCTGCTGTGGCCCTGTCTTTGACTTCAGAAATCCAGTGGGATCTTGGGTATAGACGTCCCCACAGATAAGGGGGGCTGATAAGTAAAGGAATGGAATGGGTGGGAATGTGGAAGGGATGGTAGACACCAAGACGTGGACAGTGGATACCTCTGAAGTGTGAGACTGAAGGAATCTTTAAAGATGTGTCTGTATTTACTATAACACACATGCACTACTTTTGTGTTAAAAAGAACTGTTTAAAAATTAAAAATAAACCCACTATGTGATCCACCGCCACTGCATCAAGGTATGTGATGGAGGAGCACCAAAGCAATGCACAGGGAAAACTGATGCCTGCATTTGCATGCTCTCTGCAGTCAGACTGTAGAGTCGGCTGGGGTGCCTATCCTCAGATGGAGGGAGAATATGCACCAAATATACACGATAGGCTTTATTCAGCAGGAAAGAATAAAATTATGCCACTTGCTGGAAAATGGATGCAAATGGAGATTATTCTGTCAGGTGATCTCATGTCATGTGTCCTGTCATTTGTGGGTTCTGTTTACACAGAAAGTTGTGTGTATATGTGAGAGAGGAGGGAGAGATGAGGGAGGGAGAGAGAAGGAGGAAGAAAGAGAGGGAGGGAGAAAGAGAGGGAGGGAGAGAGA
>LOJH01036362.1:0-10115 GCA_001685095.1 Ellobius talpinus | reverse complement strand
CACATGGTGGCTCAAAACCATCTGTAATGAGGTCTGGTGCCCTCTTCTGGCCTGAAGACATACACAAACAGACTATTGTATACATAATAACTAAATAACTAAATAAATAAAAAGCATTTTCAAGGTATTGTTTAAGTGTCTTCTCCTTTCAATGCTTGCTATGGAAAGCCTGATATCTCCTTTTTCTAACTATTATTTAGCATTTTTTCTTTATTCCTGCTTTTGAGAAATTTGATTATCATATAACTTACTGTACTCTTCTGGATATTACCTATGTTTATAGTTCCTAAATTTATAGGTTCATAAATTTTGCTAAGTTAAAAAGTATTTTGCTATCATTTCTTCAAACATGTATATCCTTATCTCTTTTCTCTCATGTACTCTAAATATAGACATTAGGTTGCTGATAATTTTCATGTGTTTTATGTCTTTTTTTCCTATGCCTTACTTTATCTTCCACTGCTACATGCATCACCACAGGTCTTTTTATTGGCCATATGTAATTCATCTCTAATCCTATGTGCTTTTTTTTCACTGCGTGTTCAGTCCATCTCTAGAATTTCAGATGGCACAGTGATTCTTGAGTCACCACAAGTCTTGCTTTCTCTTCTCCATGCCTCACCCAGCTCTGGTGCTGTTCCCCCTTGAGTTAGCCTATCTTTCCTTCCACAGTTGTTCTGCCTACTGTCCCGGATGGTAGAATGCTAACATTTTCCTATTCCTGAGTCTTCCTCATTCTTTTTTTTCCCAAGCTCTAAAATTTTATTTAATTCATTTTACAATTTGAATATTTAGCTGGGTGGTGTTATTCCTGAGATCACCACTCCCTTGATTCAATTCTTAATCTGTTTACCTCCTTGAACACAGGATTTAGTGCCATTGCACTTCCTGGTGCTCCTGTTCTCCTCAAACTTTCTTGCTTATTTTCACTAAAAATCTTTATCAGTGACCAGTAATAATTACACAAAAAACCATAAAACATAAAATACAATACTAAACTGTTTTGAGATTTCCTCTACCAATGGAATCAATCCAAAACTCTTTACTTTCACCTCAGGCAGAATCTTCAGACAAGGGCAAAAAGTAGGAACTTTCCCACTAAACTATCCTAAGGAATATCTCTAGATAACATCCTAAAATTCTTCTCCTCTGAAACTTCTGATGCAATGCCACCCCACAGCCATTTTCTTCTATTTCCCTACTAGTATGACCCACTAAGCAGTTAACGTTATTACCATTTTCTTGTGGGATATCTCTATGAAGTTTTTCTTTACTTGTATTTGTATTCATTAATTTAAGTTAAAATTATAATTATCTATATATTTATTAAACCCATAGTAACTTATCCCTTTTTAGTTACTGGCTATTGATTGATTGTTATTATTGTGATTAATTAAACATATTTTTCCCCTGGAAGCTAATAACCAGATGTGACTAGTTCAGAGATGCTTAGTTTAGTGCTGTGCCTGGTATTTGATGAGTACTCAGTACATTAACAGAAAATGATTTAACAAACTCTAAATGGTTTCAGATTAACTAATGAGATTATTATTAAATTTATGTAAAAGTATATGTTTAATCTTTAGAAATCTCTTTCCCCGGCCACTTATGTCTTGTATTTGAAATAAGTATCATTATGAATATTTACTTTTTAATCAAAAGTAGGTACTAAGGAAAACAAGCTTTTTTTTTACAAATATCAAATAAATTCTGTATTCTATAAATACATAACATTTTATAAGGATATACAGTTTTAACATGCTATATGCATATAATATTCACATGTATTATATATACCTTTTGCATATTCTTAGTCATCTTACTAGATTGAAAATCTTTTAGGAAGCTTTTTTATTCTGTGCACACATGTGAACATATACATACATATTAGGCATAATGAACTACGTTTTTGTATTTGTATGCTGTATGTATGTGTATGTGCATGTTTGTGTATGAATCCACACGCAGTGAAGGGTAAAGGTGTCTTCCTCTAGTAGATATCTTCCTCAGTTGCTCATCTTTAGCTTTTGAGACAGTCTCTGACTGAACCTGGAAGCCACTGATTTGGGATGACCATCCGACCTGTGAGTGGGGGTATGCCTGTCTCCACCTTCCTAGTGCTGGGATCACAGTTACGCACTGCGATGCCCAGCTTTCTGCATAGGTACAGGGGATCAGAAGTTAGGCAAGCACTTTACTAACTGACTTATTTCCTCAACCCCAAGTTCCCTTGTATGTTGTCCTCTTGAAGTATTGCATTAATATCATTGTGTAGCTATTATAGCACTAAAAACAACAGTACAGGGTCTGTTTTACCCCCCCCCAGGAAAAGCATGAAAATGGCTTGAACATTTTTGTATATCTAGCATTGAACATATTTAGTAAGTGCTACGTAAATGCTTGAAGAACACTGTAGATTTCAGAGACTCTGAGAGTGATTTAATATATAGATATATAAGGAAAATCGTAATGAAATCTTGGTTAAAATTATTTGTGAAGACACAGCACTTTAGTAAAGAGACAGTCACTTATGCATGCATTTAAACAAATAAGATGGTAAAGCCATCTTGGACCTTGCCGTTAGCTGGGTTGATTAACTTAGTGGTTCCCAACCTGTGGGTCGCCACTTGGGAGTCAAATGACCCTTTCACAGGGGTCACCTAAGACCATCAGGATATTTGCACAAAAATATTTGCATTATGATTCATAACAGTAGCAAAATTACAGCTATGTAGTAGCAACAAAAATAATATGGCTGGGAGTCACTACAACATGAGGGACTGTATTAAAGGGTCACAACATTAGGAAGGTTGAGAACCAGTGATTCAACTTGTCATTCTGTCATGTTCTATGTCAAATTGGGAAAATAAAATTTCCATTTATTTATGTATTAAATTAATAACTTTTTATAGATATTGAAATTAAATGAAGTAATATCCGGACTGTCCTGAAGTTCAGTGAGCATAGTAGGCTGTCCCTTAATGTTCACCACTTGTTTACAACGATCAGTGTCATAGGTTGTGGGAATACCATTATTGGAAGTACTAGAAAATATCTGTTGTCACTAAGAAATAACCACATCACTTAGAAATTATCCTTAGTAAGTGAAGACTTCGACGATAAGGAGAAAATATGCCTACTTAAAATTTGATCTATTTGTGCATAGTGATGAACATAAGTGAGAATCTTTCCCAGCTACTTTGAAGTATTCAAGTGCCCAGGGACAAGGCCTGGGTGATGTTTTTGAAGGGAATAAATATTTCAGCTTCACACTGTAGCCTTTTTCTTCTTCACTCCTTTGATCTGGCTGTAGTTGGCTTGTCATTCTGCTTGAATGACTTCACAGCCTTTCTTCTTTCCTGGTAACAAGAAATGGCTCTTTGTTCCAAAAGCTTTAGCCTTGACCGTTTTACAGGAAAAACCTATATTTCCATATTTACTGAAATAATACTCTCTAAAATTAATTGTATCAGTGGATATGCCGGTAATATGTCCACAGATGGTGTGTAATTTCCATGGAATTATTAATCAGTAGCTTCTTACATATAGGGAGTGGAAAAGGAACAGCATTAGATTTAAGATTTTTTATGAAGTTTAAGGATTAAAATTTTAGAGAATTGTTTCTTCATTGTATATAAGTCTTATTTTATTACTCTTAAAGAGTAATTTCATTTTTCAAGATTTTTAATTTGTACTATGAAATATTAATTGATTTTTGATCTTCAGAATAAGAGTTCATTTGCTTTATTTGCATGTCCATATAATGGGCATGTTTATTTTGCATAAGAATATTATATACAACTTTAAACAGCATAAGCCTTTATTTTTGTAGTTTTATTTTTTATTACAAATACATCTGGTCTTCTAAATTTGTTTTTTTTGTGGTGTGGGGTGTGTGTGTGTGTACATGAATACATATGGATTCATATATGTATGTGAGTGGAGGCCGTATGTCAATGTGTCTTCCTGTATGAGTTTACAACTTGTTTTTGAGACACACTTTCCTCCTGAGCATGAAGCTCACTAACTGGTTGGGCTGGCTTGTGAACTCCGAAGGTTCTCCTGTTTCTGTCCCTTCCAGCCCCCAGATAGATCTGCACCTAGCTTTTTATGTGGGCACTAGAGCTTCAAACTCAGGACCTCACGCTTGTGGGGCAAACATGGTACTGACTGAGCCAGCTCTTCACTTCCGGAGATTAATTCCCATGGAGACATTCACTGCCTCTTTGTATCATTTATATTCCTGCAGCATGCATGGTTCTGTCTAAATTTTAGCATATAAAATATTGCAGTACTGTTTGATTTTCTTCTTTTTCCTTAATCTGACTGATGTTTCTCCAAGATGGAAACCACTTCTACTTGTTTTATGATTTTTTTGTAATAGTGAGTAGATCTCAGAATTTGTCACCAGGATCCCTCTCAGCTCCTAAATAGCAGCTGAAGACCAGGAGAGTCATGCCAGATTCATTTGTGTCGAATCTTAATTAAAATTCAATTGACTTGAAAGGATTTTGAATCTCTTAGCTGAAGTCCATAACTTATTCATAACTAGCATGTTCGACCAATCATGTTCCTTAAAATTAGAGTTTGGCCTTGGGAGCCGGGTCTCTGGGACTGTTATGTTCATGTCAAAAGAGAATTCTATAGAACTGCTTTATATTGTTGGCTGGTCTTTTGGACATTTTGATCTCCAGAAGTCTTTTCATAGCTGAAGTGACTTCACTATCTGGACGATAGTGAAGCTGGTTTGAACAGATGCATCCTAGTCAAAGAATGCTTGGCTTTACTAGTAGTCTGTGGAAGTCCTCAATTTTCATCACAAAAACTTGCTCATGTTTTATTTAGGTAGTGTGTTTTCGAGAAAGAATTTTTACATTGTTTTTAACCTGATATTATTAAGACCATCAAGTCACTGAAAATCCACAAACCATATATTCAAAGAAATATAACTGATTTTATTCTTATTTTCTTTGCCTGATTCAGCTCTTTTCCTTATATCCAACTCTTCTTTTGTTCCCCAGAGTATTTTTGAAGAAGTTTAAAGAATTTTATATTAAGTACCTCTGGTACCCTTGACCACCTTGTGTCTGACAATTACCAATGTTGTACTCTTTTTCTGTTGCGGCTGTAACAAACCCCTACCAGCGTAGTGTCTTAAAGTAGTTTCAGGTTATTCCCTGCTGTTCTAGAAGTTGGCAGTTCACCAGGAGGAGCTAAAGTCAAGGTGTTGCCAAGCCTTGATCTTTGAGAGGACTTCAGGGATGAGCCCATTCTTTGTCTTGGACATCTTCTAGAGGCTTGTGTTAATCGGCCTCTGACCTTGAACACATGGATTATATTAACTCTATAGGTCAGTTGGGGACCACAGTATTGGTATCTTGTCAATATTAAAAGCAATGCCAATGCTCGTGTTATTAGACATCCTTTCTGACCCCGGAAGAGTATCAAGTGTTGCAGTTTCTGTAGCAGTCCCCATGTTTTAGATGAATTAGCAGAGGCCAGTGTATATTGAAGTCACATGAAGAAGATAAAGCAGTTGTTTTTTTTTATCATGCTAAGTAAATGGTATGACATTTTTTTACTGACTCAGTCTAATTAATTTAAGTTTTGATTGGCAGCCAAAGGTAGGTGATATTGCCTCTTGAAAAGCTTGTGCTCCAAGCTCAGATGGAAAGGATGGAGACTTCGAGCTGTTTCCAGGCTTGTTTGAAGTTTTCTGTTTTGTTTTGTTTTTCTTGGAGTTTCCAGTGGGGATGCCAAGCTGGCAGCAAATGAAGTGCACTGTAATGTGAAGCCTTAGAAATACGTGTTGGACTACAGCCATCGTTATCAAAAGTGCTGCTACAGAAATGTGCCAAAGGAAGATTTTCAAATTAGACTTGGCTTGCACATATAAATGTTAGCTTGTAAAGCTCAAGAAATACCAAATTGTAGTCCATTAGTCCCCTGCATTTTATTGCCCTTTTTGAAATAATCATGCACTTCAGAGCACCCTTTAATCTGAGCTAAGTTGTGGCTGGGTAAGAATGCAGCTTCTTTTTTCTTTATCCTTTATGTACTTAGATGAGGAAAATTTCATAAATAAATCACAGCTAAAAAGCAAATTTTATTTCCACCATTTTATCTTCATGGAAGTCCAGCTTTAAGGCATTTGAGTGATACATTAATCCTCAGCTGCATGAGTCCACTGAAAAAAATAATCTTGAAAGTCACTTTTTTTCTCTGTTTTGTCTCTTTTACAGCCTTTTTATGACCTCTAGGAAAAGATCTTTGGCTGAAAAGCTTAAAGTTTTCTGTTTTTGCACCTTGTGTAAGTTTAATGGAGCTCATTAAAATGATCATTTTTTATTTAAATCAAGCTAAAGACAATCTACACTAAGACATAAGAATCCTAAATGCGTGGAGATGAATGTACATGCCAGACTGAGCAAATATGCTGATTTGCCTTGAGTGAGACCTTCTTTGACAATTAGCTTCATACTGTGTGATTAGAGTAGCCCGTGTGGAGGGTCTTACACCAGCCAGATTTCTGACATCTCCCTTTGCTTGCTATTTTTTAAAACTTATTTTAAATTGTCTGCATGGAGGGGTATGTAGACATGAATGCAGGTGCCCTCAGGGGCCAGATGTGTTGGATCTTCTTGGAGCTGGAGTTCAGGCAGCCATGAGCCACCTTATGTTGTTCTTGGAATTGAACCCAAGTCTTCTGAAATCGTACTGTACATGTTTAGCCACTGGGCCATCTATCTAGCTCCTTGGGCTTATTATTTCATACTTTTAAAAATTGCTAGTTCTCAATAAAGATAGAAGTTGTGAATTGAATTGAACATGTACAGAATTTATTGGGACATTTTAAATGGCCTATAAAATATATTGATGATTGCTAAAGTTTATGATTTTAGATGCTGAACCTAGTTGCACATTGAACTGATGTAAAGATTTGTCCTATTAAATTTAAAGCATTTAAACACCTTATGTGAACTATTACACATATAATTAAATAATTTTTCAAATGCTTATTTCTGCTTTAGGTTATATATTTTTACATTATTTTAATAGATTTTCTTTAGGTAAACATATGGTATATACTTTTAAACTGTAGTGTTTAAATATTTGATGTTTTCAAATATTATCCAGTACTGTTTCTTTTCTATGTATAGGTAAACATAGGTAAGTGTTTGATGAAGTTTCATCTAAAACATTTCTCAAATGTTTTTAAGAGTGTCTCAGCCCTTAAAGAATTACATAGGTTGATCCCTTTTATCTCTAAGCAATGGATGAATATCTCTTGCCCTGCCAAACCCAACACCGAAATGGGGAAACCAGGTACCTACCATAACTTATTTTTCTTTGAGTCTCTAACAGAAGAAACAAGTAGCCTCTTGCTATCACTTGGGACCATTCTACCAGAGAACATCCACTTGCCTCCTCAAGTTTAGATTTTGGTGGCTATAGTTATATGACTTTACAGTGTTCCTATATGTAGTTTCAATATGCAAAGATTTTAACAGTCAGTCATTTTGTTCAGAATATATAGCAATGTTGTTTGTACATACAGATCAAGGCTTTCTGATTCTTAGGCAGAATAATATAGAGAGTATAGATGCACCAAACTAAATTAAAGCTCCAATAGCCATCCGAGTGCTTGATGTTTTATATAGTGATATCTTAGGGTCAGTCTTCCACATGACATTATTAACCACTGTTATCTAAAAGTTTATAATGTTAAGTGGCAAAAATCCTTATTATTATTGGGACCTTGCAACTTATAACTCCATTAACCTTGAAGACATTTGTTTTAAAATGTGTTGAAAAGCTAGTAGGCAAAAAGATAGTTTTCTTTCTGTTAAATATGAACATGTTGGGGCTGAGGAGATGCACAGTTGGGAAAGTGCTTGCTGTGCAGGCATTAGGACAGGAGGTCAGTCTCCAGAACCCATGTTAAAAATCTGAGTGTGGTGGCTCACACTTACAATCCCAGCAGGAAGGCAGAGCAATGAAGTCCCCCTGCTCCATGGCCACCCAGGTTCTGGGTCCAGCCAGCCCAACCTGCTTGATGAGTTCCAGACCAGTGAGATATCAGCTTAAACAAAGAGTGCATGACACCTGAGTATACCTCAGGCTGTCCTCTGCTTCCACATGCACATAAGCATGTGCACCTACACACGTTTACTAGCATGTGTGCTCATGTGTGTGGGTCACACATACACACACATATAGACACACTCACAGACAGACAGACAGACAGACAGACAGACAGACACCCCCCACTAAATAAGACAAACACCTGAAGCAAAGGTTTTCAAAGTTCCAGAGGTCTGTAGCCATTGCTGTAAAGTGTAGTGACTGTAAGCAGCATCTGGCCTGAAGCCTGATTAGAATGGCTTTGTTCCAGTGCTTGGTGTCACATGCTGTGGAGCAGCCTTAAACCCCACAGGGCATGTGAATAATGACCATCATTATGGGTTTGTCAGGGTGTACTACCGTGATTATTATCAGGGGTCAAAGAAGATAGATGTAGATGAGGATTTGAATGGATAAATAGACACAGGTGGTTCTTACATGGAGATGAAGATTCATGGCATGTTCATATGCAAAGGGTTCCTTAGGTACAGATGTGCTGTGCCTAAACACAGGGTGGGTTGGTGATGGGACCTGGGAAGAACTTCCCCCGTGTATACTGTCTGATTATAAAGAGACTGAAGAGCCCTGATTAAAAGGAAGCTACATGCCACTTTTCCCTACCAGTCTGTTGACCACTCAGGCTTGGGAAAGCTTTCCAGATTGGAGTCAGGGAGAAATTTGACATTCTGATAGAAAATATTTATGTTTCTATAGGAGACCCTGTAGTGACATATCTTAGAGGGAGGATTGTAAATTCACATCTAGTAACTCCAGAAAGCTCAAGTTCTTTCTGCTCACCTTTTAAAAGGCAGTAGCATAATGGATGGTTTGGGAAGGCTGTTTCCTCCCATCGTGATAAAATTCATATATTGATTTATAAGAGTTAAAATTGTTCTATCACTGGCATTTGTCATTGTTACAGTTAGGAATAGGCAGTCTTGTGTGTTTATATGAACTTGCCAGTAGGGAAGGAAGATAGCCTAGTTTGTCAGGAAAACATCACAGTGAGGCGGCCACCAGCAGGCAGTCTGGAGGCCCACTTCAACTATGGAGTCCTGGCTGGAGCTCCCACAAGGATGATCACCTTAGAAATGTGTCCAAGCCCCAGATTCCTGTTCTATAAGAGAAAGGACAGAGTACCTCTTGCATGGGCTTATTGTGAAGATAAATAAAAGATGCTCTATACAAATATTTTGGTTAATTCACAAAAGCCTAATCAGAGCTTCAGAACTTGAATGCATTTAAAAGTTAATGGCTTCATATTTTCCTTCTATTAATATGTGGAGAGTTCTGTTGCTTTGTGACATCCTTTTGAGGGTACAGTTTCAGTATGATGTATGAACAGATATGATGGCCATCAGTTTTAGGCAGGTGAACTAGTAAAAACAGTTTTAGGCCACTGTATGGTTCTGTTGCTTTGACCATCTGCAGGCCAACGGATGGTGTGCATATGTCTTTCTAACTGACATGATGCATTTTTAAAACTGCAGTAGAATTCACACGCCATTATACTCCCTTGTGTAAAAAGTATAATTTGATAGACTTTTAATAAAGCAATTTGTAACTATTGCCACTATCCAATTCCATATCATACTCATGGCTCAAAAGGAAGCCACATACAAGTAACCAATCTCCCGTCCAACGTTCCAATAGTCCCCAGCAGCAGATTTATTTTCTGAGTATAGGTTTTCCAGTGCTCTGGGAACTCCTTCAGCCAATAGCCTTTAAGATACTGGCCCACTTTAGGTGTGGTCTCATGTACTATATATACAGACAAAAAGTGTGCATGGGCCCCTTGGCTGCTGTATTCATTCCAGTTCCACACACACACAGAGGACTGTGGATCACTACTCTTTTTGTGAGTTTACCCCCTAATAAATAAACCTTCATTATACTCCATTCTGGGCTAGTGTGGAAATCTTTCATAATATTATTATTTTCCCTTCTCAGGTCTTTGATGGGGTTGAAGACTAGATAGTCGTAGTTACTTT
>LOJH01036361.1:2096-15533 GCA_001685095.1 Ellobius talpinus | reverse complement strand
TACACACAGACAGAATATTGTATATATAATAAATAAATAGATAGATAAATAAATAGATCTGCTTATCAGTATTTTTAATGAGGACAAACTTGCCAAGAAAATAATATTATACTAGTTCATTTCACTGTTTCATCTTTTTAAAATTTTTAAATATTTTTTTAAAAAAGAAAACAACCTTTTTGTATTTTACACACCAATTTCAGTTCCCACTCCCTCCCCTCCTGCCATCCCTTCCACTTTTGCCCCTACCCCCCCACATCCACTCTTCAGAGAGGGTAAGGCACATTGCTTTGAGGAAGGACCAAGGCCCTCCCTATATATCTAGGCTGAGCAAGGTATACATCCAAAGAGAATGGGTTCCAAAAAGCCAGTACAAGCAGTAGGGATAAATCCTGGGGCCACTGCCAGTGGCCCCACAGTCTGCCCAAGTCTCTGTTTCATCTTTTAAGACAAAGCAATAATGGTTTCTCTCAATCTTCAAAACACTTGATCAGAGACAGACAAACTGCACATATATGAAAAAGATCTCTGGTAGTGTAATCATATTAACATGTTTATGTTACTTGGAAAACATAGGTGATAGCATTTTTAATTAATCAACTAACTATAAAATAGATTATAACTTAAAAAGTCTTCTTCAATGTAAGAATTTAACATGAGAAATCTCAACATTAAATAAAACCACTGCATTCATTCCAATCTTTTTTACATTTATTTATTTATCTCTGTGGATGAGTGAGGGTATGCACAAGTCATTGTATTTGGATGAAACTCAGAACAATGTGAGTCTCTTCTCTCATTCCACCATGTAGGTTCCAGGAATGAAACTCAAGTTGTCAAGACTTGGAAGTAAATGCTTTTACCAACTGAGCCATGTCAATTGGTCCTGCTTGTGTTTTATATTCTGACCCTTTATCTGTTTTGCTAGACTTGTGCTATTCTCTATCCCCAAATAATTCTAGCTCTGCCCGTAAAAATCCTACTTTCTTTCATATTCAAACCACATAATCTCCACGGACAGTAGTCTGTCAGTCAATCATGCTACTGAAAGATCAACACTGACTGATACTGGTATTTGTTATAAATATAATTCACATTTCACTTATCTTGTTTGGGCATTAAAAAAGCCCTGTGTGAACTCGAGCAAGAATCATAATGCTATCTTCAGGTGCCTTGCTCCATGTGGAGAACTGAATGAATTATAGAAGAAAAATGAATAGCCCCATCTCTTAATATGAAAAATCGAAACTATGAAGAGGTCAGCTGATCTGATAAAAAACTAAATCTTAAGAGCAGAGGTTCAAACCTAAAACTTCCTAGTTATCCCACTTAATGAAGTTTCACTCACTGTAGTAGAAAGCTGAGAGGGAGAATAGGAGTCTTTATTGGTTCTTTCTTCCCAGAAGTTTCAAGACTGTAGACTTTTTCTATGAGTAAAGTCTATGAGCTTCCTAATGCCAGATTTAATACAAATATTTTTTCTCCGTTTCTTTTCACTTGTACCTATTTTATTAACAAGATATTAGTAAACATTTTAGTAAACTATGTATGTGACATTCAGAGACGTGTTTATCAAATAAGGTATTTTTAAAATGGAAAAGCACCTTAAGCCCTATTATGAAAAAAAAGTGCAGGAAAGTCTGTTAAACACCTCATTAATCTATTTATTAAACAATCTAAACACTCCAAAAAATCTTCTAAATCTTAGTTAAAATACTTCAATAAATACAAACAGCTATTGTTTAAGAACTAACTTGCCTTGATGATGAGGAATTTTCACAAAGACAAAAATTCCTCCATGGTATGCTAATATATTTCAAATTAATGAAGAATGCTTATCATATGCACTAAAGGAACTTTAAATCATCAATAGATAAATTTTATTACTCTTCTAAAGACCATTTTTTACTATGTCTGTCTTTGTCTTTCTGTTTTTGAGACACAGTTCCACTATGTAACACAGGATGGCTGTGAAATCATTACATAGTCCAGCTTGACCTCAAACTGATAATAATCCTCTGCCACAGCCTCTCAAATGCTGAGATTATAGATGTACACCGCCACATTCAAAAACTAGTTCTTTAAATTACCTTTTAGTTACGAGAGGAGGGGAAAGAAGAGCATGGTAAATACACCCATGCCATAGCACACATGTGGAGGTCAGAGGACAACTTGAAGGAGTCAGTTCTCTCATCCCACTATGTGAGTCCCAGGCATGGAACTCGGGTCAATATGCTTGGAAGCAAGGGCCTTTGCCTGCTGAGTCATGTCACTAGTCCAAAATGTATTTCTTTACTATAGCTACTTTACAGCACCATAAAATCATAATTAACTATATAATGAAATCACTTACTGAACTAGAAAGACGCTAACCTAATTAAGAATTAAATTACAACCATATACTTTTTATACTAGGGGCAACAAACTAAATTTTCTTAACAATGTTTATATTATCTGAAGCCTTCATTGATGTTTTTAAAGAATTTTTAAGGTTGAATTCATAGGAAAAATGAGTACAATGTGACTTTGCAAAGATTTTACATAAAACCTCAAAAAGACACTAAAAAGCTATTTACAGCAGTCCATATAATAAATACTTTCACATAAAGATATGGGTTCCAAAACAAAGGTGATTCCATATGATTATCCATTAAGTTTAACTATTTTAAGGAAAAAAAATAGTGACACCAACCTGGAATAGAAAGTGATGGTCCCGCTTGGTAATGTGATAATCCTGTATCCTGGGTCAGGTCAAACAGTAACTCTGAAGAGTTATTAGACACAACTCGTGGAGAGTTTGTTATATAACCCTATTAAATTCCAAGAAAGAATATTACGTGTACTGGATATAATTATAATTATTGTTTTAAACATGTATAAAAGCAATTTAATGGAATACCTACATCATTAAAATGAAAACCTTTGATGGTTCAAGTTAAAAAAGCACAAAAGTAGTTACTAGTTGGGCAAAATTGTCAACTATCAAAATTGAAAGCAATAAAGCTCATTTATTCCTGTCTGCCCAGCTAAAAATTGATCACCTAACCTGAGTAGCAAACTCTAATCCAGTGTTTTTAAAGTAAAAGAAATGCAAGCTTACTTTATATCTGTAAGACCAATATATGCTTAGAGGTTCTAAAACTACAATATTATCAAGAAGTAAATAGCAGAACTCAGTAAAAACTCTGCATAAATAATAAACAAACAAGAAAAAAGAAAATATAGCAAACAAGAATGTGGGTTTTTTTGTTTGGTTGGTTGTTTTGTTTTTTAAGACAGGGCTATTCAGTGTAGTTCTGGCTGTCCTGGAACTCATTCTCTAGACCAGACTGGCTTCGAATTCACAAAGATCCACCTGCCTCTGCCTCTCTCTATAAATTCAAGGCCAGCCAGGTTTATAAAGTGAGTTCTAAGAAATCTATGACTACACAGAGAAACCCTGTCTCAAAAAAACTAAGTAAATTTATAAATGAAATAATTCATATTCATTAGTCATGAATCATTGATTTTATTGATATTAACAGCAATATATCCCAATCTTGCCTGAAAAAAGTGCTAATACACAAAGCTATTCTATGAAAAATTAAACAAATAAAACATGACATTAAATGTAAACTATAATTATAATTTAATAAATTAAAAATTAAATCAATGAAAATAATTAAAACCAGTAGTTTCTAATATTCATGGTGAAAGCCCCTAAAATAAGACCATTCATTGCAGAACACAAGTCTGTGATTTAAGTTTTGACCACAAAGATAGCTGAGATTTAAATGTATGATTTCTAGACTCCCATACAAACAAACTGACAAATTGGCTTTTTTCTAGTAAGATTCCAGGGCTACAAACCATCAATTGAGGTGGTTTATGTCCACAGAAATAAAATATTCTTAACTGAAAAGATTCTAGTTTCTAACTTTTATAAAAGTTAAGATACCACCCCTTTGCTTTCTTCTTGAGACTGATTTATTTATCTAACTATATTAGCCAACTTTTTTCTCCAGTTTTCTACTCTAAATGCCAAACAACTAATGACAAGTATAAGAAAACAAGTAAACATTTACTGTGTTTAAGAACATGAATAATAATAGCCTTTGGAACCTTACAGGATCCAAGATAGAAAGTCAGTAGTCTCTTAACTGTTTTTTGTCTAAAGAAATATTTTAAGGATATTTACTATTTACTAAGGCAACACTCACCTAACTTTCCAACATCAAAATGATCTTACACATTTATTTTTGCTATTTGATTAGATTTAAGGTCCACACCTTTAGATGAAACCCATGACTGACACTTGTTCAGGGAGTCAAGAAACAGTTACATTGTCCTGTTTTGGTTTTTTGGTCTTTTTGCTATTTTGTCTTTTTTTTTCCCTAGGAGCTGAGGACAGAACCCAGGGCCTTAGCAAGGCTTCTACACCACTGAGTTAAATCCCCAATGATCTCACACATTTAAAAATAAGTAATCCCCAACACTTTTGATATTTACAAACTAGAAATTAAAACAGAAATATTAAATATTAGTTTATTTTTTAATTACATTACATCCATATGGAGCAGCATGAGGATCTTATAAAAAATTATTTGCAGATACATAAAAGTAGTATTAGTTTTTATTTTTGTAATTTTTATTTTCATTTTGGGAGCCAGGGCTGCCGGTATCTCAGGTTAGCCTCGTAAAGTGATGATACTGATAGTGAGGATTTTTGTACCAAACTGAGGACTCAATAACTGAATTCTAAAGTGGACTCTGTGATACCATCTCCTGTATGGATTCCCTTCCTTTCAATGTGGCTGGGACAGCTGACTTGATTCTTAACAAAATAACATGGTAAAGATGACAAGGTATAACATCATTTTAAACAGAATTATTTCTTAAGACTAATAAATCATGTCGGGCAGTAATCCCAGCACCTGGAAGGCAGAGGCAGGCAGATCTCTGTGAGTTGAGGCCAGCCTGAACTAGACTGAGTTCCAGAACAGCCAGGGTTACACAGAGAAAAGCTGACTAAAAACAAAACAAAAAACACCATCACCTCCACCAACAAAGAACTCTCCCTTTCTTTAAGGAAGCAAGCAGTCGTTTTGGGAAGACCCATATGGTAAGGAATTAGCCAAAACCCAGGATACTGAGACTCAGTCTGATAACCTCTTAGGAAACCAAATGCTACCAATAAGCATCTGAAACTTGGGAGATACTTCCCCAGTAATGCTCCTGATGAGATATGGCTTTGAGAACCACATCCTGAATGGTAGTCCTATTAAAAACTAAAGCAGAGGATCCAGTTAAGCTATGATCTGCCTCCTACCAACAGAAACTATAAGACTATAAGATAATTAGTGTATGTTGCTTGTGTTTAAGTCACATAGCTTATGGCAATAATGATATGAAGAAATAATGTACTACAGCTTGTCAGCCATAATTTCAAGTAAAATGCAGAGGGTATTTCAGCTTACTAATCATGCTAAAGCTTTTCCTAAAGACAATCATCCAGATACTTCAGACACAGAAATGTTTTATGTATACTACCCACTTTGCCACACAGAGCATTTAAAAGATACATATTTAAGGGTATAGTTAACAAAATAACATTAATGGAAGTTTATGTTTAATGTATTGAAAAATTTCATTGTGACACTGCCTGTAAGTGAAGTACTTCATTGTGAGTGCATGGTAGGTGGCTAACCTGCAAACCCTGGGCAGACGAGTCCTGGTTTTGACACACACTAAGCCATCAGTGGCTTGGTCAATGTTGTTTATTTCATCAACACTAATGTCAAACAGTGAAAAAGAATAAAGGTGTTGAATCCCAAACACTTGAAAGTGTCTTGAGAAACTTTCCAGAATTGCACACCATCCTTAGAACTGCTAAATTGAGGCAGTACTTCCATTTTGCAAACAATACACTCATATACAATATACACACATGCATATATGTGTGTGTATATGTGTATATATGTATATGTATGTGTGTATGCATATATATAATGAATTAGCCTATCCTGAGATCTGAGATCAACCCAGCTACGGGTCCTCAGTGAATCATTCAATCACTGTAACCTCAGTATTTATTCAACTATAAAAATGGGGTAACAATGTCTGCTTTCTAGGTATATTTAAGAATTAAATGAGAGGGGGCTGGAGAGATGGCTCAGTGGTGAAGAGCACTAGCTGCTCTTCCAGAGGTCGTGAGTTCAATTCCCAGTAACCACATGGTGGCTCACAACCATCTGTAATGAGATCTGGCGCCCTCTTCTGGCATGTGGGCATACATGGAGGCAGAATGTTGTATACACAATAAATCTTTAAAAAAAGAATTAAATGAGATTAATTTATGCACAGCACTTAGTACAAATATTTATATCCATTATTAGCTTAATAAATTTTAATTATCATTACCTATTACTTTTTACTAAAAATTTTTAACTAAAGTATGAAGGTACATAACTCAGAATAAAATGCTATCAAGGCTTCTCAATAATTTCGAAATTAAAAATATCTGGCCGAGTTTGCAAGCATAAATATTTTTCTATCACATGATATTCATTATAATCCTTTTATTTACACTTTGACAGTCTTGGTTTTCAAAGCTATACCTAATCAGTTTAAGCATATTCCCCAGCTTACTAAGGTCATAAAGATAGTGACCTTGAGATACCCATTATGCTAATAGGTGCTACTTGTTGATAATTTTACTTGAGTATTGTTAATATTTCCTAAGCTGGCTAAGGAGTTTCAAAAACACTTACAGGTTTAGAAAATGGTTGAACAATAACAGAGCTATCTGAAGATCTAGATTCAGGATGAAAATTTACTGGCAAGGCAGCCACAGGATTTGATGCTGGATTTGGGAAGCGTTGACTTGTAGGCTTGAATGAAGTAGTAAAACCTGTATTTTAAAATTACACAACACATTGAATGCATTTCTATATAATGAACTTTTCAAAATATTTTAGCTTAAAATTAAAGTAATACAATAATATTGTACCTCGGTTAAGTGCACCATTCTTTATTCCTCGTGAATGTGAGCTGGGGTTAACTCTGTTCAAAATATCTAAAAAATACAGAGATATTTTAAATTTGTTTGAATGAAATAGAGGTATTAAAAATTATGAACTGAAAGTAGATATTAGGAATATTATCACTAATTTAAAGTTTATCAGTACTAATTGTTTTATAGAATAAGCACAATCTTTCTTATTATAACTAAATGTCCAAAGGCCGGAATTATATTAATAAACCCAAATGCATATAAGCCAAACATTCTGCAAAGCAAAAGCAAAAAAAAGTTTTGTTGGGCTGGAGAGATGGCTCAGCAGTTAAGAGCACTGACTGCACTTCTAGAGGACCCGGGTTCAATTCCCAGCACCCACATGGCAGCTCACAACTATCTGAAAATGCAGTTCCACAAGATCTGACACCTTCATATCAATGCTTCAATCATAAAATGAAGTTAAATAAATCGTTAAAAAAATAAAAGAAAAAAGTTTTGTCCCTAGAAAACCTTCCAAAAGTCAGACATGGTGGTGTATGCCTTTAATCCCAAAACTCAGAAGACAGAAGCAGGCAGATCTTTGTGAATTTGAGGTCAGCCTGATCTAGAGCTCTAGGAAAGCCAGAGATGTTACACAGAAAAAAAAAACTGTCTCAAAAAGAGAATAAACAAAAAGAAACAGAACAAAACAAAAACCTTCTAAAAACACATTTAAATGTGGGTGCATGTGCTTTCCTTGGGAAGGTGACAAAACTGTACATATATTTGGATTCCTACGACTTAAAATTAAACCCTGATCTAGCCTCCATATTCTATTCACAATTCTAAAAGCCCTGAAGTTGTATAAAGGAGAATCTCCATGGACTATTTCATTATCTCTGAGTTTTAAAGGGAAAACTACTAGAAGCTATAGTTTACTAGTATTCTATAATATAGTATAATACTGGAATCTAAAGTTACCTGAATATCTTCTAAGTTAAGAGGATTCAGATCCATTATCACATCAGAAGTTAAGATTGGTATGACTTTGAGGGGATAGTTTAAAGTTCTTACTCTTATATACATATGAATGTGTAAAGTTTTGTTTTTCTTTTGCAAGATGTTTCTCTGTGTAGCCCTGGCTGTCCTGGACCTCTCTCTCTCTAGACCAGGCCGGCCTCGAACTCACAGAGATCCGCCTGCCCCAGCCTCCGGAGTGCTGGGAATAAAGGCATGTACTACCTCTGCCTGGCTCATTTCAAATTTTCAGTTCAGGGAAGAAAAAAAAAGAATCTAACGTCAAAAACTAGTATACATTGTTATAGTTGAGTACCATTAATAGTCATCTATAATCGGTATAAATTCAACTAGAATCCTGTCATATTTTCATTGAGAGAATTTGAATAATAATGTTGCATATAATAACATTCAAGTGTAAGATAATCAATACCTAGGAAACAATAAATGAGAAAACAGACCATTCTGATATTAGCAACATGTACACTAAACTCATAATCCAAACAGCATCCCATTTAGCATTGCATGGGAAATGATATTGACATTTCAGTTGGTTAAATTATTCTCTCCATAAAAAACTGTATAAAAGTGCCATTCCAATACTACAGACAAGAAAAGCAAGAAGGAGGCTTTCAGAAAATTCCATAGTACTCTCTGTTAACCAAGGTAAATAAGAAATACTAATATGTTGGACACATTAACATTCATTGATAAATTTTTCTGGCTTAAAACAAACATATAATAAAATGAGAAAGAATCTTTTAATATTTGAAATTTGTACACTTTGTGATTTTTTTCCCATCAAGACCAGGTCTCACCATCTTGCCCTGGCTGGCCTGGAACCCAGAGATTCACCTGCCTCTGTCTCCCCAGTGTCTCCCTAGTACTGTGAATAATGGTGTGTGCTATGATGCCTGGTTTCAGTTTAGACATCTTTGAATAGACAGCTTAACAACTATCAGTTTTCTTGTCTTAACACTTTGACAATGTTAAGTTCAAGCACTCTAACTGAAAGTTAACAATCCAAAGGCTGTTCTACTAAAAAGCCTGAGATGTGAGTATACTAACTGTGACATGGTAAAAATACAATGGCAAGAGACAACACCCTCCATATCACATATGTAACTAGATGCTGAAAGACAGCTGTGGTCAGAAGCTATAAGCCACTGTCACACATTCTCTCTACATTTTGTAGCCAGGTGGAGATGACACTACAGTAGGGCCTGGATATGAGATTCTCATCTCAGACAAACACAAAATGTATTTAGTACATCTCAAAAGTTAAAACTAAGCATTCTTAATTGTTCCTTTAAGCTATTCTGGGTTTAAGAAAGAAGAAAAAAAAAGAATCAGATAAACTGGGTTTTCAGTACCACTAAAATTTTAATTTAATTCCTGCTCTCAGAAGATCTCCAATGCCACCAGCAAATCACTTGCATTTCCCAGACTGCACTGCTATTTGGTGTCTACCCCTTCTTAAAGCTCCAGCCAGTCAACCCTGATCAGTCTCCCCAGGTAGTATCTCATTCCTAACTTTTTATGGTGGAATAGGGACATTTTCATAGCAACCCTAAGAAATAACCTTATCCTACTGCTTTTTTACTTTAAGTAAGTAGAAAATGCTTACTTGAAATTGCTGGTTTTGAACTTGCTATCTCTGCAACAAAGATGGGCTCATCATCATCATCATCATCCTCTTCAACTTCTTTCACTTTCTTCTGCCATGGTTCTAGTTCCTCTTCTTCACATTCCATAAAGAGTTCTGCCATTTTTAAATTATCTAATTTTTAAAAGAAGCAACATTCTTTTAATTAAAAAAATTATTTGCTATATATATTTTGAATCTACTTTAATAATCCTAGTAACAATTTCTGAATTGATGTTTATGGTGAGTACATGAGAACAGTAAGAAACTAAGATCTTACTTTCTAAGCTATAATAAACCAGTAGACTTCAGACAAGCAAAGGTAATTTACAATACCTAGAAAATCCAGTCAAAATGAGTTTCAGTCATACATCTAGAATGATTATCTCCACAAAAAGGATTATATCCACTGTCCAAAAAAAAAAGGACGTTACTAATAGGAAGGTGGACTATAGCAAGAGCCATAGATGGAAAACAAATTAGAATGAGTCAGCTTTAGAAATGCAAGGCAAAAGTGCAAAAAAGAGTGGAAGTAGTACTAGAGAAAAATATAGGAAAGCACTGGGGCTTATCTCAAGTAGAACGAATTATACATTTCTCCCTAAAGAAACTGAATTAAAGCAATGCATATAGCAAAAACTACTTAGAAATTCTGACCAAGTAACACTTTCCTCTTAATGGATAAGCACCAGGAAAAGCAAGAAAAGTAGAAAAGAAATTGGTATAGTTAGAGGCATCAAACAAAAAAATTAATGTTTGAATAAGAATGAAACTAACAGGGCTTAGTGGGTGGGTAAAGGTACTCGCTGCCAAGTCTGATGATCTGAGTTAGATCCCCAGTTATTAAGTGGTGGAAGAAAACCAACTCCCACAAACTGTCCTCTGATTTCCCATGCATCTTTATACATATGCACACTCCACACACACAGCCTATCCATACTGGGTAGCTCACAGTCCCCTGTAACTCCAGCTCCAGAAAATTTCAATGCCCTCTTTTGGTCTATGCAAGCACCACATACACAAAATATAAACTCAGACACAAACATACACATAAATTAAAAATTGTGAAGAACACATTTTTTAAAAGAAAGCAAAAATATCCATCTTTAATTATATAACATTCTTAGTAAAATTGATGCAATATTATACACACATACACACACACAAACAAAACTTCAAAAAACTTTGGCAGAGCCAACTAAAACCTTACAGTCTGATTCTTTAAACTACATGCATATTGGTTCACACTGTAATGCAGAAAGAAGAAATACAAGAACAGAGGGAGGCAAGGTGGGGAAAGAAAACAGTGTTAAGGGCCTCAACTAATATAACAGGTATGTATATGAACATAATTGGAGCTTGTCCAGACATGAAGATAGTACCAAAGAAATAATCTGAGGTTCTAGTTTAAATAATATCTTTAATTTATCATTTCTAAGTATTTTTTCTATTATACCAAAGAGTGCCATTTCTGCTTTTAAGCCAAAATTAAGACAACATTCTACCATGTTCTTAATATGCTCATAATTAATCACAGATTTAACATGGGCTAGAGCATTTCTTTCAGCATTCACAAAAGACATCGAGCCTAGCAATACTGGTCCTGACTTTCTACCCTCAAAAATTATCCAAAAATAAATTTCTACCAAATTAAACCAGCTAGTCTGTAACAGTTTGTTAAGGCAACCCTTGTAAAGTAATATAGTTTATAGCACATGCATGCATATATATGTTTATGTGTGTGCATGTGTATTTAACAAGGCTAAGCCATTGTTAATATATCAAAGACAATTAAGAAAAAGCTATAATTCTTTTATATAATTTATAAATGCTTGTACAAGCACAGAAGAAAAATATGTAATAATGTATACCAAAGTGATAAATAGTAGCCATTTCTATTAGTAGAGATAAAATACTTCATTTCTACTTGACTTTAGTTATTTGTTACCTCAGCAATACCAAAGTTTAAGGCATGCCCCACCTCACCCTTCACCACACAGTGTATAAGAGTGCCCACCTCACCCTTCACCACACAGTGTATAAGAGTGCCCACCTCACCCTTCACAACACAGTGTATAAGAGTGCCCACCTCACTCTTCACCACACAGTGTATAAGAGTGCCCATTTCTCACCCTTCACCACACAGTGTATAAGAGTGCCCATTTCTCACCCTTCACCACACAGTGTATAAGAGTGCCCACCTCTCACCCTTCACCACACAGTGTATGAGTGCCCACCTCACCCTTCACCACACAGTGCATGAGAGTGCCCACTTCTCACCTTTCACCACACAGGGCATAAGAGTGCCCACCTCACCCTTCACCATACAGTGCATAAGAGTGCCCACCTCACCTTCCACCACACAGTGCATAAGAGTGCCCACTTCTCACCTTTCACCACAGTGCATAAGAGTGCCCACCTCACCCTTCACCACAGAGTGCACTTACGCACCCATTGCCTATGAGCATCAATCATTGAAGAAGCACTCACCTTTCTGTTGAGAGGAACTGTCACCCATCAAGTTGCAGATCTGACGTTCTATAAGTTGTCACCTAAGTATTGACATATGACATCAGTCAATTTTGAGTCATTTTAACTGCAAATATTGATATGTAAAGCTTGCAATCAAGAAATTCTCAGCCGGGGTCTGGAGAGATGGCTCAGGTTAAGAGTACTGTCTGCTCTTCCAAAGGTACAACATTCAATTCCCAGTAACCACATGGTGGCTCACAACCATCTGTAATGAGATCTGGTGCCCTCTTCTGGCATGTAGGCAGAACACTGTATACATAATAAATAAATAAATCTTAAAAAAAAAAGAAAGAAAGAAAAAAGAAATTCTCAGCCAGGCAATAGTGGTGCACACCTTTAATTCCAGCAATAGGGAGGGCAAGGACAGACAGATCTGAGTTCCAGATCAGCCTGGTCTACAGAGTGAATCCAAAGCCACCCCCACATCACCAAAATGAAGTAGAAGTGGAAGAAGAGGAGGAGATAAATTCTTGATAAAGAAGTTGGGGAAATGGAACAATAGCTAAGAACATTTGTTGTGCAATCAGGAAGACCTCAGTTTGAATCCCCAACACCTACATAAGCCAGGCATAGAAACATGTGCCTGGTGCCTGTACCCTCAGTGCTGGGGGACAAAGGCAGGTATATCCCAGTAGCTTGCTACCCAGACAGTCTAGCCCAAACAGTAAGCTTCAGGGCCAGTGTGTTACTGTATAAAGGGAGTAAGGCAGAGAGTAATAGAACAGGGACCCCATGTCATTCTTTGACTTTTGCCCAAACACACAGAGCATGCATCTGCACTCACACTCCATAAACAAATACATAAGAAAGAAGAAACTGTTGGACCTAATTGAAATATTTAAACTTACCATGTGACCACAAAAGGCAGCAAGTTATCTCAATTTGCCTTTCTAGAAAATAAAGATATCTACCATTAGGGCATATTACATAAAAGTATATACCATTTACCCTTTATATAAAAATCTGTTAGAGTTGGATGTTTGTTATGCACATAATTTATTTAAAATAACTGGTTCATTCCTGAATAATTCCAAATTTCAGAAATAAAATGATTATATCAAGTACTTCCAATTTCAATAAATCGGATAAATTAGTAAATTAAAGCTAAGTTATTTGTGACAAGCATGTGAAACATATCTATAATTGTGCCTGAGGCAATGTTTGATGCCTGGACTACACAGTGAGACAGTCTCAAACAAACTCACAACAAAATATATGCATAAAAATGAATAATCAGTTTTAGTAAATGTTACTTCCCAAATGCTAACTG
>LOJH01036360.1:0-15533 GCA_001685095.1 Ellobius talpinus | reverse complement strand
AATGGGCCAGGCAGTGCTTAAGTGAATACAATTTGTGTGTTGTTATTTCGGGGTGTAAAGGTAGCCCTGCGGGAGCCGGGTGGGACAAAAAGCAGGCTTGCTCCCCTTTCACTACACTAGTTAAAAGCAGCAATTGTTTGCATTAAATATTTTATACAAATGCTGCATGTCCATGGAAGAGGTCCATACAATTTCACTGGTGACTATTGACATTGTCCATGGAAGAGGTCCATACAATTACGCTGGTCACGTTGACATTGTCCATGGAAGAGGTCCATACAATTACACTGGTGACTACTGACATTGTCCATGGAAGAGGTCCATACAATTACACTGGTGACTACTGACATTCTAATTTTTGTTTCAACTGGGAACACATGTAAGTGCATGTATTTTGTTAAACCTATACAAGCACTGAATCCTAGCTGGACAGGATACTGGAGGTTAGTCAGGCAAACATATTTGAATAGGGTGGATCTTTTACACTAAATATGTGCACAGGAGTCAGAAAAATTTTTATATTAAGCCATATATATAGTAAATATTTTAGGTCACATGGTCATCTAGATTGCTGCAGCAACCATAAGCAAAACATAAATAAATGTTTATGACTGTGCAAATCTTTACTTGCAAAACAAGCAGTAGGACATACATGGGGCACAGGCTGGAAGACGCTGCCACTCTCTGATCCAGCCCACTAGTTACTGACACAGTTCTACCATTAGAAGACTTTATAGGGAGTTTGTCTGCTAGAGTGAACTGAAACCAGGAAATGCAGTGATTGGGACAAATAAAATATTTGTCTTCTGGAACAACAGGGGACATGGATCCTTTTTTTTGTGTATGAGCTCTTCAAACACCGAAAGAAGGCCCACTCTCCACCCTTCACGGCCACATGTCTACAAGTTCATGTTGGGAGTTTCCTTAAAGGCCTGTTTACGTATGCCTGCTTTTTATGTGTGATTAAATTACTGAAAATATGATTGTAGGAGAAGCCTGGGCCATGACCAAGAGAAGCAGAACAAAACAAAGAGAAAAAAGCAAAGGGAGAGAGGAAAGGAGTCTGGAGGGAAACAGAAACAGTGCAAAATGGGATGACATTTTCAGGAAAAAAAAAACAAAAACAAAACAAAACAAAACACATGTAGTACCTTTTTTAAAAAAGGAAAATAAGCATGCCATTAGAGAGGAACAGTCAAGTCACAGAGGGGAGCAAACACAGCACTGGGATGACAGCGGCGCAGATGCCAGGCTCTGCCCGAAATAATGCTGCTCACTGGGCAGGTGAGGCTGAAGATCACGGCCTCAGGTCCACACAGAGGTTCTGAGGATGAGTGCCAAGGGGAGAGCGTGGAAGAAAAGAAGTCTCTTGTGGGCACTCGTCTACACCGTTGGTGAGAGCATGAATCAGGCAGCATCCTACAAAGAAAGCTAGAGCTGGACCTTTCCTCCGAGCTGACAGTCCTGCTGCAGAGTGCGCATCAGGAGGAAGTGACCCGGTGTGGTAAGTGGTTATCTGCACGCCCTTGCTTTCCGCAGCAGCAGCACCCTTTACACAGCCAAGAAACAAAAGGCAAGTGTCTGCCACCCAGTGAACGGATAAAGAAAATACGCTACATATTCACCATGGAATGCTATTCAGCTGTAAAGATGTAATAAAATGCTGCCACTCACAGCAGCATGGACAGGATTGCAGGATGCTATGCTAAGTGAAAAAAGACAAATATATGATCAGACATATATGAAAGCTGAAAATTTGATTTTATGGAAGAAAGGGTGGTGAGATGGCTCAGTGGATAAAGCTGTCTGCTGCCAAGGCTGAGCACCAACATGGGAGAAGGAGAGGACTGGCTCCTAGAAGTTGTCTTCTGATGGCCACATTCATGCCACGGCGCAGGCATGTCCACATGCTTGCAAGCATACACACAAATAAGTAAATGAATAAATAAATAAATATTTTAAAGTAGAAAATAGACTACTGTGGAAAATAAATGGTTAGGGAAAGTGGTTAAAGAGGTACAGGGCAGGGCTGGAAAGAAGAATTATTTTCTAATATTCGAAGATAACAACAATTGGTTGTTGGTTGTACATTTCAATATAGCTAGTAGCAAGGATTTTATGTTTTTGCCACATACAAAGAAATGATAAATGATTATTTTACAACATAGATACACCAGTCACCTTGATCTGATCATTACACTCTTTGCACACACTGAACCTTCACAACATGCCCTGTAAACATGTATAATTATTGTATACACGCAGGCAAACATACCATTCTCCTCCTCCCAGAGTCCAGCGTTTAAAGAAACTGGAAAGCTGTCCAGGAGCAGATGATATGATACCATGGGAAAGAGGGTACACTGATGCCTAACAAGCTTCTAAGCAGAAGAAACACTTTTGATTCTCGCCTTTTTGTTTCCAGTAACATCAAGCCTCAAAAAACAACACTACAAGTTATGACATGATATATTCAAAATTCTGAGCAGATGACTCACTCACAGTGTGGATTTCAGAGATCAAAGCCAGGACACCACGTTTGGTGGCAGGTGCCTTGACCCTGTGCCAACTTGTCAGCCTGTAGAATTGTATGATTATCAGTCAATCAAGCATAGGGGTAAGGAACCGTATAGATACGACTTTTTTTCTCTTGTGTGTCTTTCCTTGAAAGAATTCTTTTCACATCTGGAAAATTATATCTCTGCAAAACAAGGAGCTTAAACAACAAAGACAAACATTCAAGATTAAGAAAGGCTGCTCTTCAGACAGGGGCAAGTCCCAGAGTAAAACTGTCCAACTGACCTTGACCCAAATGCCAGAACAGACAGGCCTCTGGGCTCCATGACTGACAAGTCATGTGTTGCACTCTGGCACTGCAAGGCAGATCTGCTGTGGGGCTTAGACTATGTATTGACGGTAAGCATATTTTCTGTTAGAGAAATAATAAAATATAAATGAAACAATATAAAATTGTTCTATAGATTAAGTTTTTATAAAATATTGCCAGTTTGGCATCATTCACCAAAATTTACTGGTAGAGAATATGATAGTATAGATTTGTCATAAATACTCTGTGGTAGTTTGAATGTAATTGGCCCCATGATCTCATAGCGAGTGGCACTATTAGGAGGTGTGACTTTGTTGGAGTGGGTATGGCCTTATTGGAGGAAGTGTGTCACTCACTGTAGGGGTGGGCTTTGAGGTTTCCTATGCTGAGGATACTGTCCAGTGTCTCAGTTGACTTCCTGACACTCGACATTCCTCCAGCACCACGTTTGCTTGCATGGTGTCATGCTCCCATCATGGTGATGATGGAACTGTAAGTGAGCTCCCTCAGTTAAATGTTTTCCTTTATGAGTGTTGCCATGGTCCTGGTGTCTCTTCACAGCAATAGAAACCCTAACTACAACACACTCTAACAATAACAAAAGGAAAAGAAAGTGTAGAGTCAGTGAGCTGGTTCAATGGTAAGAGTGCTTGCAGCACAGGCCTGAAAACCTGAGTTCAATCCCTGGAATGTACAACGATAGGGCAGAACTGACCTGTGCAATTTGTCCTCTGACTTACACATGCAGGCCACGTAAGCACCCCCATACTCAAACACACACACTAATAAATAAATTTTTAAATGTATAAATAATGAAAATTGGAGGGGCAAGTGTGGTACAGTACTTGGGAGGCAGAGGTAAGCAGATCTCTGTGAGTTTAAGGCCAGGCTGGTTTACATAGCAAGTTCCAGGACAGCCAAGGCTACATAGAGAGACCCTATTTTAAAAATAAATACAAATAGATATTGAAGATGAAACAAGATGTCAAAAGTGAGCTGTTACTGAAACAAGACAATAGGCATTTGGTTCACTGCTCTGTTCTTTGCATATAGGCAGACACTAAAAAGAAACTATATTAAAAATTAGGGGATGCATGATATTACCAAAATATCTAGCATTCTGATGACATTCCAGAAGTCTGGATGAGTTCCACCTAGCAATCTTTGGATGATGTGAGTTACAGAACCACTAGACAAGAGGGAGTGTCAGTGAGAACCGCCTCTCCTGACTTCCCTTCAGCAGAGATGCACCTATTGGTACTAGCCCATATAATCCCACTCCTGTCCCTTCCCTCTGCACCGGCTCCCTGCATCCAAACATGGCTTGGCCAAGCTGGTCTTCAAATCCAAAATCCAATGAGAGAACAGTTTTGAGTAGTTTCTCTTTGCCCATCAATTCCCACCCAGTCCATTTCTCTTGTCCTAATAGATTTCAGGATTCCCCACTCTGCTCACACCTCAGTAAACATACTCATCTTCTTTTTAAGCTTCTGCTCTTTGTAGTTAGAAATTTTTAAAAGCTTAGTTCAACCATTAAAAAAAAGAAACTTTGTCATTTGCTTGAAACTAGAGATTATCATATTAAATGAAAGACCCAGAAAGACAACTTCTTGTGTGTTCTTTCTTATCAGGAATCTATATTTTTATTTTTGGAAAGACATAAAGTAGAAGGCAACCATTTGGTAAGAGAAATAGGACTTTTAACAAAGAGGGGGCAAGAGAAGGTATTCGGGGGCTACAATTAAAAACCTTATATAATAGGGCCAGTGAGGTGGTTCAGTGAGTAAAGGTGCTTACAACCAAACCTAATGACTTGGGTTTGAGCCCCAGGACCTATATGGTAGAAGGAGAGAGCAGACTTCCACAAGATGACCTCCACACACATACATACACACAAAATATAAATAAATGAATAAATAAATAAATAGGCAAATAAATAAATGTAAGACAACCCAAAACATTATAAACATAGGGCAATGTGCTGTAGAATAATCTTTTTATACACTGTAAAGATGTGTCACTCTGATCGGCTTAATAAAAAGTTGAACAGCCAATAGCTAGGGCAGGATTTCCAGACAGAGGGGATGCTGGGAAGAAGTAAGCAGAGATGCCAGGAGAGGCAGAGCAAGCAGGATGGGCAATACAGAGACAAGGTAATAAAGCCAAGAGGCAAAAAGCAAATTAATAGAAATGAGTTAATTTAAGTTACAAGAGACAGCTGGAAACAAGCCTAAGCTATCTATCAGCTGAACTTTTATAATTAATATGTCTCCATGTCATTATTGGGGAGCCAATAGTCCTAATGAAAAATTCTGTCTACAGAAATGTTATAATAAAATCCATTATTTGGTACATATATGCTAATTAAAGACATAAAAAGTAAAACACAGTGACAAAAATGCTGAATTATAAATTGTGAATTCACTATTTAGTAGCAAATATTTATCTGTAAGGGATTCTACAAAGTGCTCTACTGTTCAGAGCCTATTTTTGTTTCATTCCTGTCACTGGGTTGAAATAACCTGACAAAAAGCAACTCAAGGGAGAAAGAGTTATTTGAGGTAAAATTCCAGACTACAGTCCATCACAGCAAGGAAGTCAAGGGGTGTTAACTTAAACCGGCTGGTCACATTGCACCCACAGTCAAGGCAGAGAGAAAAGAGTGAACGCATGCTAAACAGTGCTCGGTTTCCTCTGCACACGCATAGTCCAGTATCCCTAGTATAGGGAATAGCGGCACTCACATAAGCTGCTCTTCCCACATCAGTTAGGTAATCAAGACAATCCAGAGACGCCCACAGGCCAACCTGATTCAGATAAATCCTCATCTAGTCTCTCTTCCCATGTAACTCTCTATTGTGTCAGGCCGACAAGGTCTGGATTTGTGATGGATAATCTTAATCTCGGTTGTCAACTTGACTGAATCTGGGACCAACTAAAAGGCAAGTGAGCTGTTTGTCTTTCCTGTGAGGCTTTTTGTGTTCTTTTTGTTTTTGTTTTTTGAGATGCTTTCTCTGTGTAGTCCTGGCACTCACTCTGTAGACCAGACTGGCCACGAACTCACAGAGACCCGTCTGTCTCTCCTTCCTGAGTGCTGGGATTAAAGACTGTGCCACCACTGACTGCCTAAATGTTGGCTGTGAGGGATTTTTTTTTGATTAGATGGTTTCAGTGGGAAGACCCACTCTAAATGTGAGCTGCTCCCTCTAGTGGCAGCCCAGACAAAAGACGGATGAAGAAAGCTTTGCTTTTGCCTACTTGCCTTTACTCTTGCTGGTAAGCTCATTTATCTTGCTGTTGTTGCTGCTGCTGCATCTCCCGCTGAACTTGGGACCTATATTTGACCTTCCAGCATGAATATGAGCAACTCTCCAGGAACATTCCAGACTTTCAGAGCCAAACTGGGGGCAGCTATCAGGTTCTCAGCCTATCTGGTGAGATAGTTATTGTTGAACTCTCCAAACCAAATCTCCAGACAAATGCAATAATTCCCTTTTAATATAAATTCATTATATCAGTTCTGTTCTTTCAGAGAAACCTGAAATACAGTTTCTGACATCAATGTTGTAACCTTAAGATCAGAAACAATCAGAGCTCAATGTGATAACGTATATTTACCCTGAACAAAGAACAAATACCCAAAGTAGGCTAGGCTGGCTGGCCAGCAAGTCCCAGGGATCCACCTGTTCCTACTACCCACCATTGGCATTAGAAGCACATGTCACTATGCCCAGATTTTTTATGTGGGTTCTGAGGGTTGAACTGGGGTCCTCATGCTTGCCTGACAAGCATTTTACTGAGTTATCTCCTCAGCCCTAAGATGTGCCAATATTAATTAACTATAACATCTACAGCATATCAATGAAAGGTGTTAGTAGAAAACTAGATAAGGAACATATGGAAGCTATATTATCTGCATAAATTTTTTAGAACTCTTCTAAAATAACGCATACATAAAAAGTATTATTTGGTGGTAGTGCATGCCTTCAATGCCAACTTTTGGGAGGCAAAGGCAGGCAGATCTCTGTGAGTTCGAGGTCAGCCTGGTCTACAAAGCAAGATCTAGGTCAGCCAGGACTACCAGGACTTAACAGAGCAACCCTGCCTCAAAAAAAAATACAAAATAAGCATACACATGAGACAGAAATTCTTTAAAAAGTAAAGGTAACACAATTCCAGATAAGTGCATAAGAAAGAGGTTTTTCAGGCCACACCTGTGTCCCATCTGCCAACTTAGGTAGACACCCCCTGCTCAACTATAGACCACCTGCCAGAAGACCAGACAAACTGCCCACAGACCTTTCCCACTCTCTACCCCAGACCCAATTCTCAGTGTTGCCCCAGTACTGCAACAGAACAACAGAACAACTGCTGTCGCTTCCCTGCCCCATCCATGCCTCCTGTGGATCCCACAGAGCACCCAAACATAAATCCACACACCTATGGACACCTGATTTTTGGTAAAGAATCCAGAAATACACACTGGGAAAAAAGAAAGCATCTTCAACAAAATGTGCTGGTCAAATTTGGATGTCAGCACACAGAAGAATGCAAATAGACCCATGTTTATCCAAAGTGTATCAAAGACCTCAACATAACACATGATGCACTGAACCTGATAGAACAAAAAGTGGGGGATGGTCTTGAATGTATTGGCACAGGGAAGACTTTCTGAAGAGAACACCACTATCACAGGCACTAAGATCAACAATCAATAAATAGGATTTCATGCAACCGAAATGCTTGTCTAAGGCAAAGGACACCATCAGTTGGACAAAGGGGCAGCCTACAGAATGGAAAGATTTTTTACCAACTCCATATCAGATACAGGTCTAATATCCAAAATACATAAAGAACTCAAGAAACTAGATATTCACAAACCAAATAATCTAATTAAAAATGGGGTACATATCTAAGCAGAGATTTCTCAATAGAGGAATCTCAAATAGCTGAGAAACGCTTAAAGAAATGTGCAACATCCTTATCCATCAGGAAAATGCAAATCAAAACTACTTTGAGATTCCATCTTACATGTGTCAAGATGGCTAAGATCAATTATATAAGTGACAGCTCATGCTGGACAGGATGTAGAGCAAGGGGAACACTCCTCCATTGCTAGTCGGGGAGCAAACAGCCACAATGGAAATCAATATGGTTGTTCCTCAGAAAATTGGGAATTGATCTCTCTCAAGACCCAGATATACCACTCTTGGGCATATACCCAAAAGACACTCTTTCCTACTACAAAGACACTTGCTTAACTATGTTCACTGTGGCTTTATTTAAAATAGTCAGGAACTGGAAACAACCTAAATGTCCCTCAAGTGAAGAATGGATAAAGAAAATGTGGTATGTTTACAAATGTAGTATCACTCAGCAGTTTAAAAACATGACATCATGAAATTTGCAGGCAAATGGATGTACCCAGAAAAATATCATCCTGAGTGAGGTAACCCAGATCCAGAAAGACAAATATGGTATGTGTTCACTTATAAGTGGATAATAGCTGCTAAGTGAATGATAATCAAGTTACAATCCACAGACACAGAGAGGATGGGTAAAGAGGAAGGCAATAGGCAGGGAAGCATGGGCCTTTCTGGGAAGGAGAAATAGAATAGGTTCTGTAGGTGGACTGGAGGCAGGTAGGCCTGGGAGCCAGAGGGATCAGATGAATGGGGAAGAGATGGAGGGAGTGCAGGGAGAGACAGTTGGAATTAAAGGGCCTTTGAGGGGCAGTGTGGATATCCAGTACAGTGGAATCTATGAGGGGGAGCCTAACGAATCCCTCAAGGGAGGGGGTGAAAAGGTGCGGAGTCAATGGCACAGTCTCTGGGAGTCAGTTAAAAGGCAAACAGCAGACTTATTCAGCAATGAGGGAGCCTTATATACCCTTTTTCCAACACTAAGGTTGTGTTCCAATCTGTTGTGGTCACCCCTCATTGGCTAGGTATGATCAGGACCTCTGACAGCGCCTGGTGCTAGGCCCTCAGGCAGACTCCAGATTGACTCATCTCTTGGCCTTGTAGGCCTTAACTTCCTACACCTAGTACCTAGTAATAGGGGACACAGAGTCTGAACTGGCCATCTTTTGTAGCTATGCAAGGTTCCAGTGGTGGGACCGGATTACATTAGGTTGAGTTGCTGGCAAGGAGGTCCCATGGAGACCCCTAACAACCCACACTGATGCTGACAGAAGGTTACTCTCTGAAAACTGAAAGTGGGACCCTATTGCTGAGGAAAGCATCCACGCAGCTCATTAAACTTAGGTTGAGCTGGTGCAGATGTGGTGTCTACAACCTACATTCTAGTATCTTTGGTGTGGGAAGGTACACTGCAGGCTACAAAAAGGGAAACCTGAAACCAACCCAGTCACAAAATCTTCCAGGTACAATCTGTCCTGCCTGCAAGACGTGCTGCCGAACTTGTGGGAGTGGCCAACCAAGTTTAGTTTAACTTTAAGCCCAAGCCATGAGAGGGAGCCCACGCCCTATACAGCCTAGATGGCCAGGAACAAAAGACTGATAGACCAAAGGCCTAGGGTAGAACCAAATACAACTGGGGAAAAAATCGAATGAAATGATTCCTAATGATATTCTGCTACACTAATAGATCAATGCCTCGCCCAATTGTCATAAGAGAGGCTTTCTCCAGCAGCAGATTTGAGTGGGTGCAAAGATTCATAGCCAGACATTATATATGCAGAAAGAGTCTATTGGAGGTCTCCATCAGGTTCCTTCCCTTGGAAATCTGGAAACCCTGGTGGAAGAGGAGGAGGAAAGATTGTAGGAGTCAAAGGGGATGGAGGACACCAGGAGAACATAGCCCACTGAATCAACTGAGCAAGGCTCACATGAGCTCACAGAGACCAAAGCAGCAATCACCGGGCCTGCATGAGTCTGCCACAGGTTCTCCAATTATGTTATGGCTCTTAGTTTGGTGTTTTTGTGGAACTCTTAGCAGTAGAAGTGCATGTATCTCTGACTTTTAGGCCTACTTTTGAGACTCCTTTCCTCCTATTGGGTTGTCCTGTCCAGCCTCAATACAAGGGGTTTTGTCTTGTCTTATTGTATCTTGTTTTGTCCTGTTTGGCTGTTATCTCTTGGAGGTCATCTCCTTACTGAAGAATAAATAGAGGGGGAGTGGATCTGGGGGAGAGGAGGGGTGAGGGAGTGCCGAGAGGAGTGGAGAGAGGAGAAACTGTGGTCAGAGTATATTGTAAGAGAGAAGAATCTAAGAATCAATAAAAAGAAAAAAGATAAATATAAAAAAGCAAAAGAAAGGAATAAAAAATAAAGTAGGTTTAAAACAAAAACTGGGAACTGGAGTAACAACTGAGCAGGTAAGGAATACTGGCAGCTCTTGGGGAGGACCCAGGCTGGGTTCCACATGGCAGCTGACAAGAGTCAGTAACTCCAGATCCACGGGATCCATGGCTCCCTTCTGGCATCTGATGGCACTGCATGCACACGTCACATAGACTTACATGGAGGCAAAAATACTCATTCATGAAAAATGGAAATAAATCCTTTAAAAGAGTTTTTCAAAGAAGAATAGTGAAAAGAAAAATGCTACAAAGCAACTGTAATTGAATCTATAATGACATGGTCTGGAGATAAATAGTTCAGTGGGGAAGAGTTACATTATTCCATTCTAATAAATGACAAAAATATATCTCAACTGAATGGCAGAAAGCACAATTAGTTAATAAGTAATGCCGACACAACTGGCTACCCACCTGGTAGAAAATGGTTCTTTCACTAAAAATATAAATAAAAAAAGAATTCCAGATGGAGTAAATGCTTAAATATAATAAATAAAGCATCAAAAGTTAGGGAGAAAAAACCTAGGACACAGAACAATATGCTACTCAATGAGGAAAAAAAAGAACCACATTTGAGCTTATAAAAGTTAAAAATAATATATGTTGCAAAAACTATTATAGACAAAGTTAATAGGCTACCTCTATGGGCTGTATCCATTACCAGTATACCAAAAGGCCCTCAATATTGGTAAGAGACTATTAAACAATGGGAAAATGGGGTTTGTGAGAACAACCTTTGTAGCCAGAGGCATGATACTGCTCCAGCTAATTACTAATTAGAGAAATGTAACTAATGTAAATAATAACTTAGCATTCAGCATTTACACTGGCCTGCCCTTGGGGACCAAGTGACAGCAGCCAAGGTGTGACCCCATGGCTACTCCCTCCAGAAGTCATGCGCTCTCCCTATGTGCATGCACTAAAGAGCAGTGCCTTCTCTCCCAGCCTCTTCTTTCCACTCGCTCAGAGGCTGCCTCTGCCCCGCCCCCATAAGCCTCTCTCAAGCGTGATCTGCTGCATGCACCCCTTTGCTCCAACCCGCTAAAGTACCTTTCGCCATTAAATTATTAAAACACACTCCACTGCTAATTAGATAAAAGAAAAATAAAACAATAAAAACAATTGCTAACGTAATGAGGAGGGCAAGTGCATATTTCTACATCTAATTTTGAAAGCAGTCTACTGTGCTCTGAATGAGGAATGTCTCCCCTAGGCTCATGTGCTTGATCAATAGTCCTCAGCGAGTGGCTATGCTCAGGAGATGGACCCTTGATGGAGGGTGTACATCAGCAGGGGTGGGCACTGAGGTCACAGAGCTTGGCCTACTTCCCATTCTCTTTACTTCTGACTACTGATGTGACTTGTCCTCGGTCCTGCTGCCGTGCGCTCCCCTCCACATGGTCTGTGTACCCTCTGGGACTTCAAGCCAAAGCAAGCCCTGTCTCCTGTAAGCTGCTTTTGTTGGCCCTTTATCACAACAGAAATGAAACCACTACAGAGTCTGGTGAATGCTTTTACATTAAATACACCTCAACAAACCACACTCCTGGGAATCCACCCCCTAAAAACAAAATAAAAAGACCAATCAAAGGCTGATGGCAGCATCCTCCTACTGTAAAGAGCAAGTAACAAAAACAGGCATTCGAAGCAATGAGGAAATAAATAATGGCACACATTATTATTATTATTAAAGCAGCCATGAAGAAGAATATACACCATTTGGCTCAGAAGAGTTTTCTGAGAAGCATCTTAAGTGACAAAATGTGATATAGGAAACTATGGTTTTATTTTTAAACTCCAAATCCTGTTCAAAAATCATTAATGTGTGTATGTGCCAAACTATGTCTGCTTTGCCATTCTGTCTGTCTGTGTGGTTGTAAGGAACAGAGACAAAGCGAGAATGTGACCTGGACACAGCACAGGAGGCTGCACGCCAGCTTGCTGGCGATCAGCGCAGGCTTTAAAGAGGAAGCCAGCGACATGGCTTCACTTAGGTTAGACAGCTTATCAAATCCATGCTTCCTTCCCTGAGGACAAGGGATGCAACACGATTGGCTTCAACTCCCACCTCCTCACAGACTCCACTCTTAAACCACGTCACAATCACCTGCCCGTTTTGTGTGGTATCTCACAAAGTTTCTGTGTTTTATGAGCATCCTGCTGTTTATTAATGGTTAATTGTTAACTCAAATTTTATATGAGATCACTTTTAGACACCACTTTTCAAGTTGGCAGCTGGGAGGTTTTAGTTTAAATGAGAAAGGTCCCTATTGGCTCATGTATTTGCATGTTTAGTCCTCAGTGGAACAAGGAAGGATGAGAAGGCAGAGATGGGCGGCCTTGTTGGAGGAAGACTGACACTGGGGGTGGGCGCTGAGGTTTCCAAAGCTCATGCCAGGTGAGTGGCTCTCTATCTGTTGCCTGTAGACCAGGATGCAGATCTCAGCTACTTCTCCAGCACCACATCTGCCTGCTCCCCATCAATCAACCTCTGAAACTGTAAGCGTGCCCCCAGTTAAATGTTTCCATTTGTAAGAGTTACTCTGGGCCTGGTGTCTTTTCACAGTAGAACACTAATGAAGAAAGAGCGCACAATTTTACAGATAAATGCAAATACACAGCTATATACAAATAAATTAGAAAACTAAGAATTCATTCATTATAAACTTACTGACTGTAGAAATGCCTATCAAATGAAAGCACATTATTGAAAATGTGCCAGAGTTCCAGTGGGTAATAATAAATGAGATATTAATTACAATATCTACTTTAAGGAGATCAGAGAGATGGCTCAGTGGTTAGGAACACTGGCCATTCTTCCAGAAGAACCAGATTCAATTCCCAGAATGTGGAGGTTCACAACCGTGCATAACTCCAATTCCGGGAGATCCGCTCCCTCCTTGGAAGGCTTGCACACCAGAAATAGACATGATGTACAGATATACCTTCATACAAAACACACATCCACATAAAATACTAATTTTTAAGGTACACATAAATGTTTGTAAGAAAAGTGGTAGCTGTTGGAGGTTGGGAAGGGCTCCATTCAGGAGATGGAAAGAGGAAAGAGTGGTGACTAGCTTCACCTTCATGTCTCTACATTGTTATTAAGCTTATTACAGGAAAAAAACCAAAAAAAACCCAAAAAAACAATATTACTTTTGAAATGTGAAAACAGTAAAAAAAGATAATTTAAAATTAAAATATGATTTAGTATCTAATTCATAGGCTGTGTTGAAAAGACTATGTATAATATTTCATGCAATGTGTTAGTTCATCCCCGACGTGTTGCAAATGCTCAATGAAAGTCAGTTATGTTATTTTTAAAAGTAAGTATTCTAGACAGCAGTGGAAACTGTGATGCTGGAAAGTCAAAGCCTTTGAAAATGGTATTATGCAGCCTGGGCACTGTCACCCTCATTGCGGAATCCCCTCTCCTTTAGACTGTGAGGGTTTGTACTGTGGTAACAATAGCATTCATCAAACAATTCTACTATTGTAAAACTAAAACTACAAGTAGGTAAATATATTATTACACATTGGAAAGGAGATAGCAATCTTTTTTGCCTTGAAGTCAGCATTAAGAACGTCAGGAACCATCTACAGGCATTGTGCTCTATCCTAATACTTGAAAAGATCAATACTTGGGTCCTCTATATGGACTCCATGTTGGGGAGACTTGAGAGGACAGACTGGGAAGAAGTGCCACAGCTCTTCTTGAACTCTGCCCAAGAGGAAAGTTTATTCCCAACAGAGAAATGCCACTCTGACTGTGGCCTACCAACTCCAGCCTTGTTATAATTCACGAGAACAGAATCTGGCCATTGGAACCACTATTTTCCAATGAAACATCAAAACAGAACAGCTTCATAAGTGTTGCAGATCGTTGGTCTTACTACTCACATGGAATCCACCTTCTCTTTGGGACCCTGCACTTGACCCGTCACGGTGCCTTTGCTTGTGTTCTTCACCCAACCAACCACTCCTATCTTCTTAGCTTCTTCTTCTGTGTACTGGTTTCAGGAAAAAAAAAAAAAACAAGAGAGGTCAAGTGCATCATTAGAAGTCCATACTTATAAAACAACTCTAATATTCAGAAACCACTCACCTGACATCATTTGTTTTCTAAAATATAGTCTTTGGGAGTGCAGAGATAGCTCTGTGATTAAAAGCATCTACTGCTCTTGCAGAGGACTAGGGGTCGATTCCCAGCACACACGTGGATGCTTATAACCATCTATAACTCCAGTTCCAGGAGATCCAATGCCCAACTGGCCTCTGTGGGTACTAAATATGCAAGTGGTACACAGACATACATGAAGGCAAAACATGCATACATATAAAATACAGTCTATGTGCTTGCATAGCTGATCTATGATCACACCACTATTTGTAAGATCGGTGTAATTAGAGAAAATAGACAAGCAGTGAGAATTGCTTCAATAGTTTCTACTACATACAATTCAATTGTTTTTCCTCACATCCATTAATGATCATTTACATTGTTAATCTGGGCTTCATAGACTGATGAACCCAGGATTCTCGATCACTGATTTAAAAGTTTGTGATCAACATAAAGTACGTACAGGCAGGAACAAACACTGAATCATTTCTAAAATTCCAATAAAACAGACACAATTTTATTAATAAGATCAAACCAGCAAGAACACTGGCCTAGACACAGTGGTCTGGAGGCTAATGCATAGTTAGATGATTCTGGTATAGTTGGCTATGAACAAATTCAGGAGCTAGACTAAAAATCAAGAACACAGTAAAAATTGGGGCAATGAACTCTTAAGGACAGAGTTATCTAAAATACAGAGGGGCTTGACTGATGGGGACATGGTGGGACTTTTGGAGTCAGCAACCAGAAACCTAAAATAGCGATGGTCAGTTCAGAGAATAGATAAAAATACAAACTACAGTTAACAGTCCATAATATGCTTGGAATTCATAGGAAACTCTAATAAGACGTAGGAAACCTGTAATAAAACCTTAAAGACAGTTTTAATAGAAATCACAATCAATAATTTTAAGAAAAATATCACCAGCTGCCAAGAACAGGATATAAGCTGTAGGTTAGAAATGGGTTGGAAATGCCTCTATGATTAAAATCAATAGTAAAAAGAAAAAGGTATAAAATAAAAGACAGGTCTCACTTACCATTCTGAAGCAAACACCTGAATGAAAGAAGAACAAAAAGAAACGTCAGCTTGCCTGCCTTTTATAAACTGTGCATTTTCTGTCATAACTTGCATCTAATAAAGGGTGAGTAACAAAATGTATCAAACACTCAGATCTGAATGTACTCAAAGGGTCTTCTTTTTTTCCTATTTTTATTTTTTTATTTCAGACACTTTTTTATTGTTATTAAAAAATTTTCCA